>PVJH01011388.1:0-68998 GCA_004026705.1 Nesogale talazaci
TAATGAAACGTGTAAAGACCTAGAGTGAGAACAAGACAAATGGAGACCATGCTCACCGCATCCTAAACTAAGAGAACGAAAGAAAACATGCAGACCTATATCGATTCTATCGACAGATTCTTTCTGAAAATACTGAACAATGCAAGAAGCATCAAAAAAGATGGAAAGAATGCAGTCGCCATTCCAAAAAGAAATAATCAATATCCAACCATTTCAAGAGTTAACATATGAACATGAACCAGTGGTGCTGAAAGAAGTTAAAGCTGCACTGAAAGTAGTAGGCAAAAACACGCCACAGGAATTGATAAAATGCCAACGGAAACGTTTCAACAAGCTGGTAATGCACTGGAAACACTCCCTGTGGATACCAAAAAATTTGGAAGACAGCTATTCGGCCAACTGACTAGAAATGATCCATATTTGTACCCATTGTAAAGGAAGATATCCTAATAGAATATGAAAATTATTGAGCAGTCGTTGAGATCGCATGCAAGCAATGTCATATGCATATGTCATATGCATATGTCATATGCATATGAAAGTTGAACACTGAAACATGAAAATGAAGAAGAGTAGGTACATTTAGATAATAGTGCTGGAGAGAAATATTAAATGTACCATGGACTGCAAATAAAATTAACAGCACTAGATAATAGTGCTGGAGAGAAATATTAAATGTACCGTGGACTGCACATAAAATTAACTGCAAGCATAGCCAGAATGCTTCTGAGAAGGGACTGAGTCTCATGTATGCAGACATGTCATCAGGAGCATTGATGTCCCAGAGAAGAACATGGTGCTCAGTGAAGTAAGTGGAGGGCAAGACAGGAAGAAGAAAGGTCTTAAGAAGATGGATTGACCCAGTGGCTACAAGTCTCGGCTGAAACTTAAGAACAATGGCGACGCACAGGACTTGGCAGTATTTGGTTTTCTTGTTAGCTGTCAGTGTGAGTCAGAACCAACCCCATGGCCTCAAACAAGCATCTAAACCATCATTCTTCTGCAAACCCAGTGCTCAGAATATAATACATCACTTCTAGCAATCATGGGTTTTAATAAGCATCTTCTAATCAGACTTAGTTAGGCATGTCTTTTCCTGCACAGACTAATTGAGGGCTCTTTTATTTATTTTAAGAGGACAGTTAGTATTCTCTTAAACCGGACAAGGAGAAGGCCAAGGCAAAGACATGTTATCCAGATGGGAGAGATCATTTGCATAGGGTCATAATGGTGTCCGAGGGTTACTGAGATGCCTAACTTCAGAAAGGACATGGGAGGTCAAGGAAAACTGTCACATATGCACGGTATGCTGCAAATCAGAACATCTTAGCTCCCTGGACCCGTCAGGGAGACAGTCAGACCGTGACTCACATCTGTTTGAGCTCTTCAGGCAAGCCCTCAAGGGAAGCTGTCCTCTAGATGTCCCTAGGATGAGGCCTGAAGACCTCAGACATCCTTCTCTTCTTCTTGCCTCTCTTCTCTTTTTCTAGGTGTGGTTTTAAGTGCTTGATTGGTCAGATCCAATCTCTCTCTTCTTGAAGAACATTGTTTTACCTTTTGCTCCCCCCGTTTTACTTTAGGACCCCTTGTGGCATAGTAGATTATGCACTGGGCTGCTAACCACAAGACCAGCAGTTCAGAACCACCAGGCACTCCTTGGAGAAAGATGAGGCTTTTTATTCCCAGAAAGATTTGCTGTATCAGAAACTCACAGAGGCACTTCTGCTTTGCTCTCTTGGGGTTACTTTGAGACAGAATGGACTTCATCACACTGAGTTTGGTTTTTGAGAGTTTTACTTTTATTTAGTTAGAATATTTTATTGTGCTTTATACCAAAGTTTATAGAGCTACTTAGCTTCCCATTAGATAAAGTATATACCAATTGATTATTGTTTGTTTGTTTAGAATAATATTTTATTGGCATATTTTACTCATTCTAATATATCCCTTCCCTTCCCATCCAGTTCTGTTTATGCCCCTCATTTTCAACATTGATTACCATCTCCGCATGTACCAGTCCTCTAATTTCTCCCTCAGACTCACTGTTTCCATTCATTCATGTGGTTTTCCCTGACTCTTCATGCCCTCTCCTTTTTCTTCTGGGGCGGGGGTTACCCATCTGCTCTCATCTGTTTGTTCTAAAGAGAATATTTCATATAGGCTGTTCTTTGTTTTCTAGATCTGTCTCCTATTCGCCTGAGAGGTGGACTTTGGGTGTGGTTATAGTTCTGAGCTACAAGGAGGTCTAGGGGGCTATAGTTTTAAACACACGCCCCCACCCCAGTATCTGTCTTATTAGTAAGTCTGAGCTCATTGAACTTGTAAGATGAGTAGGAATTTCTCAAAGTCTAGTTTATATTAGGTAGTCTCCACAGGAATTGCTTTGTGCTCTTAAAAAAGTGTTTTGAATAGTTACAGCTTGAAATGTGTTGTGCCAAAGGTACAATTTTAAAGATAAAAGAAAATTACTTGCAGGCCCAGGCTGGTCAGTAGGTGTTTGGGGTCAATGCCAATTGTGAAGGGAACTGAAGGCTGTGCACTCCAGGGAGAGAGCGAAGAGGTGCCGGCGCTAGGCCCTTAGGAGGGTTGGGGACGAATTAACGTCGTCGGGCGCCCGTGCAGACCCTCTTCTGACTTGAAACCCACTCTGCTCCCTCGTGTGAGCAACCATCCCAGGTGCGGATTTCTGAGAACCCTCTTCGAAAGTTTGTATTCAGAAAGGTAGTGCCTGGAAAAGAACTACTATTCAGGACATAGGGGACAGAAGCACTTACGTGTATTTTTCCATTTACAAGTTTAAAGCCATTAAGCAGGGATCTAAGTAAAACTAATAACTGTGACATTTTATACTGGTAATAATGGAGGGGGTGTTGATGTTTTGTTCTGTGTTCTTCAATGTTGTCTTGTGTACTACAAATACTTCACGTTCCCAGGGCTATAGTCTGAATGAGATGATATTAGTTCCAGATCATGTTAGACCCAGAACATTGTGTGCGTTGGGCAGGGGGAGGTGTTCTACTGACCCAAGGAGTGGGATTTGTTTTTGCATCTTTGTTCCTTGATTCCATTGTTCAAGGATTTTTGTTTATAATGCTTGAATTTATTTATTTAAACTGCTCCCTAGAGCTTTCAACAAAAACCAAACTCATTGCCATCAAGCCAATGTTGATTCATGGTGCCTCTACAGCAGCATGGAACTGCCCAACAGGGGTTCTGGGATGGTCCAGCTTTCTGGGAGTAGAAAGTCTCCGCTTTATCCACCTGGGCTTATTAGATATTTATCAGCCCTCTCTGGAGTCCATAGTTTTACATTCACCTCTTGATAACCTCACCATGACGCTCAAAGCATTAGATTATTTCATGTGAGTCTAAGTTACCTCTTTCCACAGAATACCAAGTAAATATACCTGAGGAGCCTGGCATTTTCTCTCAGTTTAACTTTCTTTTTCTGCTAATAAACCATCCTCTTTAACTAGGTTTTCTTTTCCCAGCTTCTTATTTACCTCTTTCCTACTTACCCTGAACCATTCTGTTCTCAAAGGGGAGCATTGAAATGTCCACAGTTAGGGATATCATATCCAGAAATAAATCTGTGTGTACTAGAATTTCTCACAAGAGGATATCAAGTAGGAGAGACATTACCTCCCTCTCATTAAATACCCCTTTGTTTGCTGTGAAACTCACACAAATTGGGGTTACAGAGATTGAAAAGTGGAGTGTGTGAGACATGAACCAGGACAGAGTCCTAGCTGATGGCAAGTCCAGATAAGGCAAAGTGACTGAAATGGTCCAGGTTTTTGCCAGCAAGTCCGCAGTTCCTGATGCAATACTTCAACCCGCCACCAAAGGTGTAAAATGACTTCATAGCGACAATATTTTAAACGGCTTCCCAGACTTTATACCATTTAATACCCAAGACTTCCAGAAGAGCCAATGTGAGCATTTCATCCCTTTTTTTTCTCATGATGATAATAAATTAAGACTAAATCTTGATTCAGAGATGAACTGTTTCTGGCTCACTTTTGTATTCTGGACAAATGTTTTGTCCAATTATCTACCATATTTGTGTAAGTGTGATAATTAAAGAGTTGGAAAGTAGCGCTGGGGGAGCTGCTCAGGGGAGATGATCTTTGGATTGATGGGAGTAAAATGATTCAATCAGAAGGAAACAGCGTTGTGCACTGGTGAGGTTGCCAGCCCTCTGAGTGGGCCAGCCAGGTCGGCAGAATTCATCCTACTCCTTCAACTCCTTGCCTTGTATCAGCATCGACCAGGAAAGCCCTGAGCTGCTATAGTTAGATCCCAAACTCTTCTGAAATTGAACTCAAGCAACCTTCCCCATTTAGTTATGAATCCCTTCTCATTCAAAGGTATGGACGGGTTTTTAAGCTATAAAGGGTGAACCCGGTGGCGTAATGAGCTGTACAATCTTGGGTGGGCCACACTTAAAACAAACTCACTGCTATCGAGTCAATTCCAATCACAAGGACTTCATAGCACAGAGTCAAACAGCCCCTGTGGATCTCATGACTGTAACTTCATTCGGGATCAAAAAGTCTCATCTTTCTCAGGTGTAATCCACATCACGATAAGTCAGAATTGACTCAATGGTTGTGAATTTGTTTGTTTGCTTGTTTGTTGTTTTAAGAGGAAGGCACCCAATACTGTGTGACTCAAGGTTTGTAATCATAGTCATCACATTTTGTAAAAAAAAAAAATACATAAAATTGAAAAGCCCAATTAAAGCTCCTGTCTAGAATAAAATACTGACTCCCTAGATTTTGACCTTTCTTTGCATGATTGCAGTCATATAAAGGAAAGAAAGGGTAGTTGCTTCCTCTAAACTCACCTCTCCAAAGAAGCACATTGAAGCAGAACACTAGCATGGCTCGTCCTCGTGATGGGACCAAAGGACAAGATAAGACTGTGTAAGACAGTGATGGAAATAGGACAAAATTCTCATTATAGTTTTCCAGGAGTTAACCTGGGTGTTACCATGGAGACGGTTGTGTGCTTTAGGTTACAATTTGGGGTTACATTCCTGAAAAAGGATGTACTTTCATTAAAATCATAAGAAAAGAATCTCTTGGAAATAGATTGAAACTGATTTAGCATCTTGGTTTGGACTTTTGAGAAAGGCAGTGTCTTGGGAGAATAACTATAGAAATCTGTCAATTCTTTCTAAGCCTCAGATCAGATCCAAAATAAAAACCCAAGGCCCTTGCCAATTGATTCCGCCGTATAGCAATCCCGTAGGACAGAGTATAATAGTCCCACTGGGACTTCGATGTTGAAATCTTACAGAAGCAGACTGCTACATATTTCTCCCCACATTGGGGCTGGTCGATTTGAATCACCAAGTTTTCAATTAGCTGTCCAACTCATAACTGCTGTGTCACTAGGTCTCATTCAGACCAGGTAGTATGGCTAAAAGATTCTGTAAATCAAAATCATTTGGGGGCCATTTAATAGTTTAAATGTGCACATTCCTACAGAAATGGAAACTCTAGGAGGAATTGCTAACTACTGTTTCGCTTTTCTGTTGTCTTGGTATCACTTACAGGGAGATTCCATGTGGGCAAATGTGACACAATAGCTACATGCCTTTTATGCTGAAGGCATGACTACCATGTACTAATAATTGTATAAGGCTTTGCTCTTTTTACAGAAAGTCTAAGTGAAACAGATTTTTATCACAGCTGTTTACTTTTAAAAGAATTTGGTTTTGGAGAACCTATTTAATTGTATCAAATCCTGTAAATATGTTTTTATGTTTGTTAGTTTTTAAATTTCAGACATTAAGCCTACCCCTTTGAGTTTTTAAGTTAGATTCTCATCTCCTTGAAGGAACAGGGTCTTGATCAAGCAGGTCTAACATCCTATTGTATTTGCTTTACTAGAAAAATTGAGACTTGCGAAGGCTAGACAGATAATGGAATGGAATTCAAATTTACAACAATGTTTAATACAAAGCACAGAACTTGACATTTTTCTATGCCTTCCTACCAATGGTATTGTATGGAAAAATTTAAGAAGACATGATTCAGCAAGGGAGAATTTTAGAAATTCCTGAAGATTAACACGAACACTTAATGGGATCATTGACAGTGCTGTGGGAGAATTGTCACCTACCATGTGAGAGATCAAGATTCCATTCCTGGTTAATGCCCTTCAGGCAGAGCACCCCTGTCTGCCGGTGGAGGCATGTGTGCCTCTCTGATGATGGCTGGGTTTCAGCTGAACTTCCACACTGACAAAACCTCGGAAGAAAAGGCCAGTGGCCTACTTCTGAAAACCTGAAGGAGCTCAAAACCCCAATCCACAAATGATTCTAGAGAAAGAGCAGAACGGGGCAGCATCTTATTTCATTGTGAAATCAGTGATACGATTCAGGGCCCAACTTGAGGGGTAAACAGTAACAAAGAAACTGTAAACAATCCAGACACAGCAACAGACAAGTAGATCCATACTTCTATATTTTATTATTTACAATTAGCTTGGGGCATTTTGGGGTATGTTTGTTTGTTTACAGTCATTGCAGATGGACTCAGTGATCTACGTTAGGGGTTAGCCAGCTACAGGCTACAGGACAAATCTACCCCTGGGCTTATTTTTCTCAAGATAGGAGTGGTTTTCATATTGTTAAATGGTTGAAAACCCAAAAAAGGACAATATTTCATGACACATAAAAATTATGAGATTCACATTTTTAGCTCCATAAATAAAATTTCACATATTATTTGTTACTGCATTCAGACTTCAAAAGCAAAGCTAATACATTGTCTCAAAGACCATCTGGTTAGAAAATCCTAAAATGTTTAATCTCTGGCTTTTTTGTTGTTGTTGTTGCGGGGGGCGGGCATCACTGCCTCTGGTGGTCATGGGCGCTACCCAGTGCTGCTCCTGAGAGCCGCTGCTGGATTTGAACTGCCAAGTCTACGGGCTGCAGTCCTGCACTCAACCACTTGCGCCACCGGGGCTCAGCCCTACTCTCTGGCTTTTTATAGAGAAAGTTGGCTAACCTCTACTAGTTCATGGAATTCATCATTGCCAAGTTTCATCTGGAGTTACCTAGCTGAAAAATAAATCAAATAATGTTAACAACAATGTAAATGAGAGATGAAATGTCCGTTGCCTTGATTAAGAAGCCCGACTTTGATTGACTTGGTGTCTTAACCATAGGTGTGACTTGAAGAGAAGGTCCACAAAAAGAAAGCAGCAGATTGTAATGCTTATAAATAATCTTCAAAAAAAATGACCCCTCCCACACACACACCACCAGAAAATGAAAACCCTTACAAGAGTGTTTGCAGTGTTTTCCTTTTTTTAATAACAGAAACCAAAATGTCCTAGAGTCTGCCATACAGAAACTGAAGGCTTTCGCACCTGACCAACCATTTTCTTCCAGAGAAATTTGTGATCAATGTCTACAAGCTCAAATTCTGATCTTCTTTGTCAAATGTGCTGAGGAAATGACCAAGGAAGGGAAGCATTTAGATATGTGTCTCCGGAGACATCACTCATCCCTGATTAACTGAAGAAATAGCAAAAATACTTTCTGGGCAAATGGCAACTGGTCTGCCATCTTTCAGTGAAGGAAGAGCATCTTTTTTAATTAAAAGTCTAATAATGAGTCTAATTTATGCAACTAACTTATCTTACTATAAAAGTTGGGGGAATGTAGTACTTGCATCCTGAATACCAAGAAGTATTTTTTAAAATAGAGCTATTGAATTTTCCATTTTTAGTAGAGTGATTCTCCATCTTCTTTTGCTGATGCAAATATTGGATGGTTTGCTGTTGTTGCTTTATTTACTTTAAGAATTCGTTACAAAAATAGAATTTAATTGTTGTAAATATATACACAACACTACATCTGTCCGTTCAATATTGTCATGTGTACAATTTAGTGACACCAATAATATTATGTTGTACCACCTTCAACAATATTCATTGTCATAGGGTTTTTAATGACTGGTATTTTCAGAAGATCACTAGGGATTACGTCCAATGTACCTCTCTCTGTGTTAACCTTCAAACTTTCAGTGAGGTGCTCAGGGACTCTAGATGTTCTGAAGGTATATTTAAGTAAGTGCCAATTCATTGATACAAACATTGGAATATATGAACAAATTTAAGTTGCAACATCTCATGCAAACTAGTTGCAATACCCCAGCTGAGTAAGAGTCATTGCCTCAGTAGAGAGCATATTTAATTTGGGCATTTTAGCAAATTATGAGACACCTTATTCTATGGGCCTTTAGAAAGGATCCTCTGGTCAATGCTGGAGATAGCTTTAGCATCAGCCTCATGACGTTCCTGTGATGGGTTGAAGTTCCTGGAAATACAGAGTCAGTCTTCTCTTACAAACCCACACTTTGGCTTCTTGTTAGTCCACTTTCCCCCTCCAAGTGCCTTACAGATCCAACCAGTGGGCTATTCCGTGGACCAAAGGAATCCGAACACTCAATGGAGACCTAGGTGGTTCAGTAACAGAATGTTTGCCTTCATGGTGGAGATCTGTGTTAGGTTAACCACAACCCTCCCCCCACATCCACCCCACACCCACGTCCACACCTGCCTAGTGCACCTCACTTGCAGGCACTAGCAATCTGTCAAGTGAATTGCTGAACAGTTTCAGTAGAGCTTTCAGACCAAAACAGACTAAAAAAAGGCCAGAAATCCACTTTCAAAAAATCAGCGAGTGCAAACTGTATGGATCTATAAGTACTTGTGGGGATGGCACTGGACCAGGCAGTGTTTCATCTCCTTGTACATGGAGTTGGAATAAGTCAGAGGTCAATGCAAGAGCAGATTTCAAAACAAAGTAGGGATCAGTCCTCATCTCTTGGCCACATCTTAAAAGCTGCCCGGTGGTTTCAGAAGCCTCATTCTTCTCCCAAACTGCTGGGAAATATGGAGTTTTCTTTAAGAATCTCATGAGTCAAACAGTTAAGCACTCAACTGTTAGCCAAAAGGTTAGCAAACCTATCCTGAGGCATGTCAGAAGTCAAGCATGGGACTCTGACTCAAAAAGGTCACAACCTTGAACAGCCTTCAGAGCAGTTCAGAGCTGCAACACAATCAATCTGGCAGCAACCATCAACTTGGTTATTGATGCTGGGCACACAATGCATTGTTTTCAAGAACATACAATGAGCCAGTCGGGGTGCAGTGTAGCACTGGTGAAACACACAACTTCCCTCTAGCTCTTTGGTGCTTCCTTCACCCCACTATCATGACCTCAATTCTACCTTACAAATTGGATTAGACCAGGGCAGGCACAATGCTACTGAAAAGAGCGCAAAACACAGGGAATCCAGGAGAGATGAACCCGTCAGGGCCAACAAGGAGAATAGAGATACCAGGAGGATTAGGGGAGGATGGAGGGGAGAAAGACGGAATCAATCACAAGGATCAAACTAGGGGGATGAATAGCGGAAAAGTGGGTGAGGGGCAATGGAGGATGATGTAAGATATGAAAAAATAATATAAAGATAACATAGCAAGTTTTCATGAGGGAGGGCAGATGGGGGAGGGGGGATAAATGGGGAGCTGATATCAGGGGCTCAAATGGGAAGAGAATCCTTTAAAATGATGATGATGACATATGTACAAATGTGCATAACACATTGGAGGAATGTGTGAATTGTGATAAGAGATGTAAGAGCCCCCAATAAAAGTATTAAATCAAGAATGTACAAAATCCCATTAGCTCTGAAGGGTTCTCTTCAAAGTCCTATCTGCTCACAATCTCTTGCCCTTAAATATCTAACACAGCAGGTATTTCAGGAATGGTGCATCCATCAAAATCATGTCATGGTTCAGTGCTCTCCTTAAGCTAGATCAATAAGTAAAAGGAGGTGGACTTAGGTTAAAAAGATAGCTATTCAGGGGTAAGTAAAACTCCTGTAGCCAGCCCGCTGGCTTTCTCTTTTGCCATCGCTCCTGGTTTCACCAGACTTGAGTGAACCAATTCAATGGATTGGCAGGATAGTCCCAAGCAGTAATAGCTTGGTATAATCTAGGTTAGGATGATTATTGCAAATCTGCAGGGACTCTTCATCCTCAGAGAGTTGCAAAACTAATTAATTGGAAGAGTAAGGCATACCACCAACCGGAAGTGGGATAAAATCAGACAGAACAGAAAATTGCACTGCCATTGAGTCAATTCCCACTCATAGCAACCAACCCTATTAGAGTACAACTGCCACTGTGGCTTTCCCAGAGGCCGTTTTGACAGGAACAGAAAGCCTGCCTTTCTCCCATGGTAGCCTTTTGAATATGGTGGTTGGCATTCTTTTGCAGAAGCAAAAGATTCTGTTCTGAATGTCTTGTTCCAAAAGCAGAGACTCTGTCAAATAATCTAGAATTTATTTCTAAAAATGCTTTCCACCACTTGACAATTACACACTTGACTCTAATTTTTCTCAAAGAGGCTGTGCGATTAGATTGGACTTCATTTGCTAGTTCTGCCCTCTTGATTAGGAGATTTTTCTTTCTTTCTTGACTTGTACAAGTCTTTCTTTTTGACTGTTGAATAGTACCCTTTCATTTGGTTAAGCTTTTTGCTGATCAATGTCTTCATTCTTTTTTTTGTTTTGTTTTTTTGTGGGCATCACTGCCTCTGGTGGTTGTGGGCACTACGCAGTGCTGCTCCTGAGAGCTGCCGCTGGATTTGAACCACCAAGCCTGAGGGCCGCAGTCCTGCACTCAACCATTCAACGCCACCGGGGCTCAGCTCGAATGTCTTCATTCTTAATGTGAATCAATAAAGTCTCATCTCCTCCCACCCCTGGTATTACTATTTTATTAATCATAGTAACCTGTTACTGCCATTTTAATTAATTATTTAATTTAATAAGTTGTTTTATTGGGGGCTCTTATAATTCTTATAACAACACCCAATTGCATCAAATACATTTGTACGTATGTTGCCATCATCATTTTCAAAACATTTTCTTTCTACTTGAGCCCTTGGCATCAGCTCCTCTTTTATCACACCCTCTCCCACCCTCCCACCATGAACACTTAAAAAATTATTATATTCATATTTTATACATCCTTTGTCTCCCTTCACCTACAGTTCTGTTGTTTGTCCCCCTGGGGGACATATTCTGTTATCTGTCCCTCATTGTGACTGGTTCCCCCTTTCTCCCATTTCCCAGTCTGAGATGATTCCTTTGTGTTTGCTGTCTTTCATTTGTGTGATCACCAGCTGATTCCATCTCATGGTGGCCCTAGGTGTTGCACAGAAGAACTGCTCCCTAAGGTTTTCTTGGCTATAATTTTAAGAGAAATTCATCACCAGAACTCTCACATGTGTCTAACCCATAGGCATTTCGATGGTGGATTGTTAAATGATCTTTTCCTCCAGTGTATTTTTTTGTTTAGTTTTATTTTTTAATATTAATGGAGGAGTAATACAGACAGTAATGAAATAGTTGGAACTACCTAGGATCTTCTGTCAGTCAATTAGTCATCCCGTGGTGGTTTGTTTGTTGTGGGATGCTTGACGTTCGCTATACCACTGACCTTTCAGAGACCAGCGGGGTCACTCACGGTGGATGAGTTTCAGGTGAGTTTCCAGATGAAGACAACTAGGAAAACCAGCGAGTTTAATTATTCAAGTTTAGACACAAACCGTTTAAGTCAATGATGACCAAAAAAGAAAGGGATTCTACTAATCCTAATCCTTCAGCAACACTGGGATCCTTTCCCGAACCCAGGACCTGACAATGCAATCAAAATACATGGACGTTGAAAACAAAAGGGGAAATTATGTAGTTGGAAAATATGTCCTGGGTTATAGAACAGTGCTAGAGGTTGCATGATAGAAGTTTGTAAAACCAACCATTCATCCATAGCACATATCTTTTTTCAACAGCATACATAATGACTATACACGTGATCTCACCATGTGGAATACACAAGGATCAAATTAGCTACCTCGGTAAAAAAGAGATGGTAGAGAAACTCACATCATCCATCAAACAAGGCCAAAATAAATTGAGGGACAGACCATCAATTGTTTGTATGCAAGTTCATATAGAAGCTGAAGAATGTTACAACCAGTCCCCAAACATTAGATTATGATTTGAGTATGTCCCAGCTGAATGTAGACATCACATCCAGAATGGATTTGACACGGATTTGAGCCAACAAAAGAGTTGTCGGCTGACGGAAATAAAGAGGGATCTTTGCTTCGTGTGGTTTTGAGATTTATGCAGTCTAAAACAGTAGTTTGTTCCATTTATTTGTATCAGTTGCTTATTCTTATAGCTTATCATTGTAATGTTGCTAGGGACTGGGAGGGCCATTTTTGACTCATGGCAATCCCTACATGATTTCCATGCCTATAACCGGAACAAAAAGAACTGCAAGGTTGGAGGTTCAAACCCTCTTCACTCTGGGGAGAGGATGTGGCATTCATAAAGATAACAATCTCAGAAACCCATGGACACCATTTCATTCATTATGAATCAATTTGACAGAAGTGGACAGTGAAATGTGTCTGCTAGTTTGTGTCTTCCAAAGATTTTGTCCATTTTACCTGAACTCCAATGGAGTCCCACTTTTTCTTTCTGGGAACATATAATTTCTTTCCTAATCTGTCTGACTACAGTTTATCAACTATAATGATGTTTCCAAGGAATCATTTTTTGGTGTCTATGGTAATTAGATCTTATGTCAGACTGAATTGGGAATTTGTATGAAAGTGTAGGGGAGGAGACTAACCTGTCAATCAGGTCACAGCCTGATGATTCTTCCTGAGAGATGTAGCCTTTTTATCAGAGGCTCCTCCCCCCTCTCTCTGCCCCTTTGCCTTCCTGCTTACTGAGACTCTGTGTCTGCCTCCAGCAACAGCATTATATAGGCCAGCTACACTGACTGCTGTCAGAACCCTTGGGTTCCTGTGACTCGACATCTCCTGACCGGTCTTCTGCCTGCATTCCGCTTCACCTTTCTGCAGCATTGGCCTGCAGCTAGTTGAGTCTGAAGGAGCTGTGGACTCACGGAAGTAAGTTAACTGGTCTGGGATGCTTTCTCCATATAAGATTATTTCTCGATATTAAGCTCTTTCTTGTGCACATGTGTGTTTCACTGGTTTTCTTTTTCTAGACAACCCAGCCTAACACAGTGTTCATTGACATTTCCATTTTCTGATCCGTTGATTTCTGTCTTCTCTTTTCTATCTTCTAGTTACGTTGAATCTAATATGCTTATCGTTTAATTGCTTCATCTGAAAGCTCAGATCAATAATTTTAGGCCCTTTTAATGGATGTTCCATGTGCACTGAAAAGAATATGAATTCTGCTATTTCTAGGTTGAGTGTTCTACAAATGTCAATTAGATCACGTTTTTGATAGTGTTGCTAATTTTTGTTCACTGCTGCATCCCAACTACCTAGACTTGTTCCTGGCATATTGTTAGTACTCTGTAAATATTTGCTGCATGGATGGAAAAAAATAAATACAGTCATCCACTGCTTGTAAAGACATTTTGTTACATGCCTGTGCATATACAAATTTGAACCCTATTAGCAATACTAGTTTACTTGTCCTTGTATACCAAAGGTCATTTAGATTATGTGTTATCTCGTTTATGTCATTTCTAAATCTTTTGGTACATAGTCCACTATTACCATTGAATGCGATGGTTGATTGTTTGAGATATAAACTGCTTTACAATAATCTTGTGAAAGAAAATATCCTAAGACAAGACCTTAAGAAATGTATGAAGGAGAACCAGCACACATTTGATTTCCTAGTGGGCCTGTTAGGATAGAGAAGGGAGCCAGAGGTGAGATTGTAATAT
The DNA here is from genome assembly GCA_004026705.1 of Nesogale talazaci. Classification (NCBI taxonomy): domain Eukaryota; kingdom Metazoa; phylum Chordata; class Mammalia; order Afrosoricida; family Tenrecidae; genus Nesogale; species Nesogale talazaci. Next base: position 13,819 of record PVJH01011388.1, read on the forward strand.
TTAAATACTTATGTTAATACTATATTCCTTAATTATTGCAACATTTTAATAGCCCTTTCTATATATGAAGCTTTTGTTTCTTAGCATATCTCTTTTGAGAATGGGATCAATGATATGTGGCCCAAGAAGAAAAGACTTAGTTTTTATCATTATCAATCTTTTAGAGTAGCTGCACTGTTACATTTTGTGCATATTTCTTTTGTGTGTGTGCATATTTCTTTTTTAAAGTCAGCTAACTCGACTTTAGTTTTATTTTTGACACTCAGTAAACCCACTGAGATTACTGTATATAAACTGGGATGTCAAGTAAATGGAATTTCTTGGGCATAATTGTAACTGATCAACTAAATTTATAAATTTTATAGTCTGCAAACTGGTAGGAAAGATAGCTTTTTCTTAAGTCAGAGGCCCTATCTTAATCACCATAAAATGTGCACATTGCTGTTGTTTCCTGTCATCTTGTATCTAAGAAACTAATAAATTTTTTGTTTTGATTTGTTGTTTGTTTGGGGTTTTTTATTATTATTATTCCAACCAAGGAAACCTTGCTAGAAATCAAGTCTGGTCAGTTTGGCTAGTTTTGCTTTAAGTATAAGTACTATCTTTAAAATCATGGAATCCTACTTGCTAGTCTGAGGTGTTCCTAATTAGCCCAAAACATGTCTTAGCCTGAGAATTTATCTGTATAACATTAGGTTTTAATGTAAGAAACCTAGCCAAGGGAATATTATATGCGCTTTATTTTCTGGTTAAGCCAATTGAAATTAATTTAATGTAAATCTTCATAAAAACTTTCTTCAGCCCCCCTGAAATATTTTAACAAGGCACTCTTGAAAATTCAAATGTTAACTTGACATCCACTTGTTTTGAGGTTCTGGTCTCCTACAGCCCCCACCGCACCCCCTACCCCTTGACTGTTTTTTCTTTTATTACTCCTCCTGGTTAGTCCAGCCCAAAGGGCTGGCTCTTTGTGCCCTGTTTTTAGATCATCCGTAAGAATGACTCTGCCCTGGTGTGGAAGAAAATCATTCCAAGTCCAATAAGAATTATTCAGTTGTCAGAGTTTAAGAAGGTAATGATTAGTCACAGCTCTAGGCACCAATGGTCCCAGAATGAGGCCCCTTTATGGGCCAGTTGAAGGAAAAATTGAGGACTCAGGGAAGAAGGCTACCACCTCCCCCTTTCCCAAGGCCCCACTCAGAAAGAAAGCTAGCACAGAACTTGCCCCTCTGTTGACAATTGAGGAACGTGCTCCCTGAGAAGTGAACGAATGACTCATCATGGCAAAGCCCTGCAGTGAAAGGGATCTCTGTATTATCCATTGTTGCCGGCTGCCGTGGGGTGGCTCTGACTCATCGCTCTGTGTCACCCGAGTAAACAAGGCCATGTCCTGTGCCACCTTTGTGATCCTGACTGTATTTGAGGCCATCGTGGTGGCTGTTGTGTCTGATACTCACGTGGAACGTTTCCTTACTGTTTGCAAGCCACTTTCCAAATATGTTGTCCTTTTCCAGAAATTAGTTTTACCTGATGACATGTCCAAAATAAGCGAGACTGTCCGCCTTCACTTCTGTAGCATTTCTTCCAAGGTTGACTCATTCTTGTTTCTGACAGGAGCACCCGTTTGAATGCATCATTTCTGCTGTCTTGTGTTTTCGATGACAAACTTTTACATGGACAAAAAAGAGGACAGGAACAAGGGGGTTGGGGGGGTGGAGGGAGGGGAGAAATGAGGAACTGATACCAGGGGTTCAAGTAGAAAGAAAATGTTTTGAAAAAGATGAGGCACCATAGATACAGATGTGTTTGACAAAATGAATATATGTATAGATTATGGCTGTGGCCCCAAGGTGACTCTTGGTGGAAGGCGGGGGTGGGGGGGTGTCTGTCCTGAATATTACTTGAAATCATCTCTGGAGAATGATATCTAGCAACTCAAGGAAGACTGGGAATGATCACGAGCACCGCATAAAGAGGCCATGAGGCAGGAGCCTCATGGTGATGTAGAGAGATACACCCTAGGTTGCTAGCCACCAAAAAGGTCCTTCCATCTGGGGGAAATTCAGCTCCACGTTATCATCTGTCTGTCTTCCTTGGCTTAACTCTCCCTTCCCAAGAGAAGGCTTGTCCCACCAACTCATCTAAAGGAGAATTCCAGTAGGTTTTTCTTAACAACTGGCAGTTGTCTGTCATATGTGTAGATGTGCTCTTGCTGAGTGAGCCAGCGTTTCAGCCATCTCTTCAAGGTGGACAGGCACTAAGTTTTCCTATGTCCTGGTATGCCTCTCACGACCTCTCTTATGGGAAGTGCAGTAAGTCTGATGAGAAGCTAGCAAGACGACAGGGTGTGATCAGGAGCAGACAGTCTATCTGATCAGGAAGAGCCAGCCTGTCTGAGGACTGATACCACGCAGGTTATCCTTGACGGTCACCTGGGTTATAGATAAGAGCAGCTGACCTGTTGCCATTCTGGTGTCTGTTCTTCCCGGAGCATGTCAGGGACTGACATTCTCTGAGTGTTTTACATGCTTTATGCCATCCAACCTGCACAACAGGTACCCCATCAAGACAGGTAATTATTATCCCCATTTTGTAAATCAGGAAGCAGACTTGATGCCGGGTGCGGGGGCAGAAGTGGCCTACAGCTTTGTGATAAGAGCTGCCAATGTCCCAATAAAATTATTTTATAATTTTTAAAAGAATAAAATAAAAATTAAAAAAAGAATAAAATACTTAGCACATAGGTTCTACATTTTGTCGTCTTGTGAACTGTGTAGCTGTAACTTCTAGAAAATTTATTCTGTTCTTGTTTTGTTTTGTTTTGTTTGTTACACATTTGTGAAAGTTGGAACTTCATATAGATAGTTTCATTACTCTTGAAGACCTCAACTCTAACCAGGAAGTTCTAAAATCATAGTATATATTTCTATCTGCATCTGTCAGGACCATCACTCCTAGACAGTAAGGGTTATGGTTCATCTAGAGCTATTTCAGGAAAAAGCTAATGTTGAATTTCTCATGCTGCACTTTAAAAGCCACCTCTTCCATGGTTCTTTTCTTTTTCTTTGGGTTACTCTACTTTAACAATATGCTGGAAGTTGAAAGTGTCAACTGGGATAAGTATTACGCATGCTAGAAAAAAGAAAATTGAACTAGACCAAACAATTTATTTCTATCTCTGGGTGGTAGACATAGTGTCCACTTGACGACTAACCCAAAGGTCGGTGGATCAGACCCACTCAGTAGCACCTGGTGGTCATGAGATGCAGATCTGTTTCCGGACAGCAGTAGCCAAGAAAAGCCCGTGACTGTTCTATTCTGACACATAAGTTTGCCCTGCGTCAGAACCTGACTCAAGAGTGATAGGTTTTACATGTCGCTATGACCATGTTTGTGCTATAGGGAGACAGCACAAAGAGCAACAGACTCCTAATGGGGAAATACTGTACAAAACACCTTTCATAAATCATAAGAGACACCTTTGTTAAATGAGAAAGGATTGCAGCTAAGACTCTCAGGTCTCATTGCGATCAAGTTGACCCCCACCCCCCAAGAGAAGGTTGCCCTTGTGTGTCTTTGGGACTAGGACTGTTTAAACAAGGAGAAAGTCTTCTTTTCTCTGGCAGAGTGGCGTGTGGGTTTGAGCTGCTGACCGTGTGCTTCGCAACCCAGCATATAACCCACTGTCCCACCAGGGTTCCTTGATTACCGCGAATCAAAAAACATACTCCCTGCCATCTAGTAGATGCCAGCTCACAGAAACCCTATGGGACAGGGTAGAACTGCCCTCTTTGTCTCAGAGGCCGTAACTCTTGAGGGGAGTAGGAAGCCTTGTCTTTCTCCTACAGAACAGCTGTTGGTTTTGAACCACTGCCCTCAGGGCTCCTTAGATTACAGCTAAGGGAGAGGGGGAGGATACTTGAGCAATTGGTATTAGGGAATAGTATTTGAGATGGCTTCGAGAAAGAAATCTTCCAGGAGGCTACAACCTTCTTAAAGGCGTCACATGCAATTTTATCATATTTTGTGGTTTCTGTCTTGCCTCTGACTTCTCTCCACTCACTATTCTCTTTTCCATTCCCAGTTGTCTTGCCAAGTATCTTAAATAGTGGGAGAAAAGCTGTTTCCTTTCTTTTTAAATGCAAAGTGTGTGGTTGGACTTGGACTGATCAGCTATGCACACAATTTTATCCTCTGGGTAGGTAAGTCAGAAAGTAGTACAAACATTGAGAGATTTCTCAGTAGACACAGAGGATTGGCAGGGGCAGAGACTGGAGTACGTGGGGGAGATGAAACATCAGTATGTGTGGCATGTTGCCAGTTTCCAGGAGCTGTGGTGTTATAAAGAACATCTATCCAAAAGACCTGGTTTTATTTATTTAATCAAATAACCACACTCCTTCCAAAACTTTTGGATGCTGTGTGGAAATAAAGGTATTCATGAGGTCAGGTTTACAATTGCCCAGGAAGTGGTAAAGAATGCCAGTTTAATCTCTCTGTAAGTCCTAAGGGAAGATGAGCTCATGAATGCATAGATAGATCATTACAAGGCTGAATTAAAATACATTAAATATGGAAGTTGGATCTGAACCCCATAGGGTTATCCAACATAAAAAGAATAGTTGAAGAACAACCTGAAGCTTTAAAACTGGGGAGAACCCTGGGGAGGGGCGTGTGTGAAATGGTTATTATGCACTCTTCGAAGAAAACTCCTATATGGGCTGGTGTTTGAAGATACCCTAGCTGTTCTTGATGACTACAAATACAAGAGGAAGGACGTTTTTTATTTGTGGGCTTCGCAGACCCCAGATCTGAAGGGCTTCTATTACTGTTCCATGCGTTGGAGTGAGTCAAATTAAAGAAGTAAAGATCCTCATCATCTCTGGAAATCTTTAAAGGGTAAGTTTCATGATTTACCACTTTTTAAATGCTATCCCTCCTTAGAACAATGTGCTATTGGTTAAACAATTGAACACCCAAGATTTCCTTTTGTGGGCCATTCAGTAGTCCAGTGGTTGCTGGCATCCTTTCCACTGTAATACAAAGTGTTACAGTCTAGGAGCCTGTCCTTCGAGCAATACTTGCTACAGCAATGAATTAGGGTTTACCAAACCCCACTCCCAAATCCACTACTGTTGACTCAATTCTGACTCATGACAACAACACTAAATGGGGTTTCCAAGAATTTAAATTCTTGTGAGAGCTGACAGCTTCATCTTGGGAATAGGGGACTATCTGCGTATGAATTTTAAAACTTCCCAAGACTTTAATATACATCTAAGGGGCTACCAATCAAATTAAAGTAATATATAAATTAGCATAAAAAGTGAGGTGTAGCGGAATAATGAATTCAAAACCAAGAGAACTCTTGGATGATAAAATACATTAACAATGAAGAGTCAGGACAGGAAGATGTGTGTGGGAAACCAGGCTTTTTAAGAACTGGAGTGTGGATGAGGGGTTTGAGGCAGAAATCGGTTCTCTGAGTATAAGAAAGCAATCTCAAAAGGAAGCAGGGCTTCTGATTGGCTCATTCGGGTTTCACTTCTGCATGATTCTGACTCAGTATCTGGGTATTGAACTGGAGTGAACACATTTGGCGCTCTGAAAGTCACCCAAAATGATTGAAAAGAGCTAGGTGGCCACAAGAGAACAGAGCCAAGATAGACAACAAATAACCCTTCTGGAAGATGTTGAAAAGAGAACCACAGCAATTAACACTCAACTGTTTTAGAAGAATGAAGAAAAGTTCTAGTGTATCAGTCCATGTTATTCATATTTCAGAAATATCCACCTGTTTTAGGAAGTGACAATCAAAAGATGAGCCTGTCTGATCCAGTAAAGATGGACAAAGCCATGGAGACCCTGCATAAGGTTACTGAACATGCGTGTGAATCCATAGCAGTGAGTTGTGCGGTGGTGTCCTTATTACTTTTTTTCCCTATGATATCCAAACAAACAAAATGAGACAAAAATCTACAAAGAAAGAAAAATGATTTTTCCTGCTCATCTCAGATCTAGAGCTCACAAAATATGGTTGTAGGGACAGAGATTACCTGGTGATATTGACGTGGGTTTCGGAAACCACACAAATTCATATGAGATGACTTTGAAGCAAAATCTCATTGGTTTTCTGCCACGGCCACCCATCACAAGTTGGAAAGCTTGGGTTGTGCTAGCTAAGAGTCAAATGCAAAGCCAAGCAAGAAACTACTGCCAGAGTCAGTTCTGACTCTGGGCAATCCCGTCAAGCAGTCTGGAAATGCTCCCAAGGTGGCCAAAGCTGAAGACCTTCACAGGAGCAGAAGGACTCATCTTCTTCCAGAACCCAGAGCTGGTGGGGTTTGAAGCTTGATGTGGTGCTTAAGAGCACCCTGCTTAACCCACAGCACTCCTCAGGCTGCTTTTAGTGAACAATAGAATAGAAGCTTAAATTCTCAATTATTCAACATCGGACACCCTCAGACTGCTCATAGTCAGAAGAAAACCACAAAGCACACCACCTCTGAATGCTGAATTTCTCTAATAACAAAGAGTCACCCACCACACAGCAATTCAAGGTCTTGATACAGTTTTTTTTTTTCAGTAACAAATTATGACTGAATTTAAAACTAAATAGGCTAATTTCAAATTCAGGTCAATTAATATGACATTAAGAATTTTAAAAATATATATATTGATTTGGGTGTTTTTGTTTTTGTATGTTTTCCAAGATGTGACATCAGGCTCAGCAAATGCAGAGAGATGCAACCGGTGTAACGGCTCCTGGGGGAGCCTATTGGTGGAGGAAGGTTGGAGTGAAATGGGGAGCAAATAATGAATGCAAGGCAAAAACTGCTCAAGAGCTGATTGTAGTGATGTTTATGCAAATCTTTTTAACACAACTGAACTATGGAAGTATGTGACCTATTAATTAGAGCTCAGTAAAATTATATTTTAAAAAGAAGTTGAATCTTCAATATTTTCCTTCTTAAGGGTACAAACAACAAAATGAGGGAAGTCTAAGAAAAAACAAGGTTCAATCTGCTCTTGAATTCTTTAGAGAATTACAATTTACCAATAGTTGGACTTTAGTCTGCTGTATAAATTCCTTCTTGTATAAACAGATCATCTCTTGTCGTGTTCTTTCCTTGGAAATAATACTATGTTTAGGGTCAGTCATGCCAGGAAAGGCCTCTTGACTGCTTACTGTTACTTGTTTCATAGCAGAATATTAGTCAATTTGCCTTTAAGCTGTTGGCCAGCAAATACAATTCAGTACCCAGTTTGTTTTTGTTATCGGGGCCATATTGTGATTTGGTATTTTTAATTTTTATTGATTTTCACTTCAGTTTGCTGAATCATCATACATGAGTAAATTTTTTCTTCAGCTCTTTGAATTTATGTCAACAATGATATAGATGCACAAGTTCTAAGAGAGAGAGAGAGAGAGAGAGAGAGTGTGTGTGTGTGTGTGTGTGTGTGTGTTTAAAAAGCCAACATCGATCCATTCTGCTAATGTTTGAAAATATGCACTCCAAATACTGAGTTATTGTTCTATATTACATAAAAGGAGAGTAAAACTCATCCTTTGCCCTCAAGGGGGTTACCCTCTATTTTAGCAGATCTTGTTTATCATACATATTTTCTGCATAAGATGAAAATTTGTCTGCCTTTGAGTTTTGAATTTGTTGAGCAGTAGTTTGGGGCATCAATTTGATCAAGACAAAACGTTTGGGGGATCAGGTGGGCCTCAGTTTCAGCTTTGGCTATACACACTTGATACTTTTATTCTTTAAAGCCTGAAATTTCCACTTTGATGTGAGGGTGCAGATTTTCTGCTCAGAGCCACGGTGGTGTAGTCCTTATGCATTGAACTGCTCACCAAAAGGGCAGCATGAGGCCACCAGTGGCTCTGCATGAGAAAGAGGAAGCTTTCTACTCCCGTAGAGAATTCTCACTCAATGTATCGCACCAATGAAACACACAACTTCCCTCTAGCTTTTTGGTGCTTCCTTCACCCGACTATCATGACCGAAATTCTACCTTACAAATCAGATTAGACCAGAGCATGCACACTACTACAGATAAGAGCATGAAACACAGAGAATCCAGGAAAGATGAACCCCTCAGGGCCTCAAGGAGGGTAGAGATACCAGGAGGATTAAGGGAGGGTAGGGGGGAGAAAGGAAAAATCGATCACAAGGATCAAACTATAGAACCCCCTCCCAGGGGGATGAATAACAGAAAGTGAGGGAGTGGCAATGGAAGACGATGTAAGATATGGAAAAGATAATGTATAATTTATCAAGGGTTCATGAGGAAGGGTGGGAAGGGTGGGATGGGGAAGAAATGGGGAGCTGATATCAGGGGCTCAAGTGGGAAGAGAATGCTCTGAAAATGATGATGGTGGCATATGTGCAAATGTGCTTGACACACTGGAGCCCCCAATAAAAATATTAAAAAAAAAAAAGAATGCTCACTCAAAAAACTCACTACCATCAAGTCATGACAACTCCAAGTCATCTATCTTACGGGACAGAGCTGATCTCCCCACTGTGAGTTTCTGAGACTAACTGTTTACAGGGATAGAAAGCCGTGTTTTTCTCTACAGAATTGGGTGCATTTTAAAATGAATCTTGGGGTGAGCCCCGGTGGCATAGTGGTTGTACATGGGACTGCAGCCCACTGGGTTGGAGGTTCAAATTCAGCAGCAGCTCTCCAGGAGCAAGGCTGGGCCTCCTACTCCCACCACCAGGGAAGTGAAGCCAAAAAAATAAAAAATAAAAAGAATAAAATGAATCTTTACACATCTGTTGTACTTCACACAGGTCAAGATCTAGGACACTTGGCATTCAACTCTCAGAAGGTTCCCTTCCTATTCAATCGTCCCTGGTGACCACTCTTTTGACTCAAAGTCTTGCCTGATTTTGCACTTCACCAAATAGTATGTAGTTTTGTCTTAGTGGCTTACTTTGATAAAAGTTAAGTGAATTGGGAAAAGATTTTTTTTAACCATGTAATATTTCTTTTCTTTCTTTTTCTCAATCATTTTGTTGGGGAATCTTACAGCTCTTATCACAGTTCATACATCCATCTGTGCATCAAGCACATCTGTACATATGTTGCCATCATTTTCAAAACATTTCTTTTTACTTGAGCCTCTGGTACCAGCTCATTATTTTCCCCTTCCTCCCTCATGAAGCCTTGATCATTTATAAATTCTTTTTTTCTGCCATGTAGTATTTCATTGTATGACGATACGACAATTCATCCTTTCCTGCTGATCAAGATGGGTGTTTTTGTTTTGGGCTTTTCAAGTGGTTGCCTGAAACAAAGGGAAATCTGAAGCGAAGAGTCAGTCAAGAGGGGGCTAACCGCAGTGTAGAAAGTACTGTGACCATTTGAAGATGTATTTCACAGTTTTCTGCAGTCACCCAGGATAAACATAGTTTGAACCTCTTCATTGCAATAAAGTCCATTTTCTGCAGTCCATCATCTTCTCAGTCAATGCTGTGATGAATGGAACTGTGGAGAGGGTTTGAGACACCCAGTTTATCTTGCTTCACACAGAGTACTCTGGTTACTTTGCCCCCCAAATTGCAAGGAAGATGGACATCCTCTTGCTTTCAAATTACAGGGGAGAGAATGAAAAAGAAAGAGACAAATACTCATGTGTAGGCATATTTGAAAAAAAGCTTAACATCATAATTCCCACTTTACAGAGGTATCTGATCACTTCATTCGCAATGCTTCATGATTACCTAGTTCTTTACCTCAGTTTTGGAAATAGTCCATACCCTTTGGTAAATAGTTAAGGAGTTGGGTCATGTCCTTTAAGAAACGATAAACTCACTCTGTCAGATGCAAGTCCCTCTTCCAAGTTTACTTTGAATATTTTTCCTAAAAGTTTTGTTTTGATTTTAACCTAATGTAGAGTCTATATACTTGAGCAAATTCCAGGACTATTGGGAACCCCTGTGTCACTATTCCCTGGGGGTTGTAGGTGGGCCTTTGCCGTGCCATTGCTGGTTTTCTCATGCCCTGTTCCACTCCCCTGAGATCTCCTTGTTCTTCTAGAGGCCTGCATTCGGTTTTTCAAGTTCACAAAGTCATCCAACGCTCAAGTTTGTTTCTTTGAGTCCTAATAAATTAGCTAAACAATTATCTAGATCCTATTCCCTTTCCATTTTTATATAGAGAGCTAAGAAACTAGTTAATAAAAATAACCAGTGTACACTAATGAGCAAGTTATTTACTCAACAGTTTATTTTCTGTTACAGAGATTTTAATTTCTATGATTACATTTCAGGGAACTCTTCATAATGTATTCATTTTGGAAATGTTGGCTTATTTTTTATTTGGGGTTCTATTATTTTTTATGTCATTTGACAAAGGTAAGTCAGAAAGTATTACTACTAGGGCTCCAAATCCTTGATGCCTGGATTTATCCCAAATGCAACCAAGGCAGGACTAAGGAGAGAGAGCAGAGCTTTAGACAGAACAAGCATGGGGTCCATGACAGCTCCTTGGGACTGCATTTCCCAGAACTCCTTGCTGCCCCAATAGAAGTTCCTGGGAATCTTGTTTTTGTGAAGTAACTCTTAAAAATGCTTGGTATGCATGAAATGAGAAATGTTTGGGACCAGAAATTCAAGACCAGCAGTGCTAGCTGATAAGGTTTTCTTCATCCTAAGAACTTCAAAATAAATTCTCTTGTAATGCCCTGTTTTCCAAAAATAAGTCTTTCTCCTGGTAAAATACAAACCTGAATTCCAGGAATCTGTTTAAACAAGTCTCTGCTATCAGTGGGTGGCTCTGGACAAATTCCCTCCGTAATACACTTGTCTTAGTCTCTGTAGCATCCCTTTAAAAGGATAAAGAGGATCAGATCTGCTGGGCCATTAAAGGACAGAAAGATCATTTAAGAAGGCTGTGCACTGCTTCGAAAAGACTCCAAAGGATCATCATCATAGATTTTCTTTTTTTTTTTTTTTTTTTTTTGGGGGGGGGGGGGGATTGGCATCACTGTTCTCCGGCGGTGGAATAGGAGGCCCAGCCCCACTGCTGGAATTGAACCTCCGTCCCAGTGGGCCACAGTCCCGCGCACAACCACTATACCACCGGGGTTCAGCCCGATCATCATAGATTTTCTTGAAGGACACAGGATCAGTGGTGGGGCTCAGTCAATTTGCAATGGTTCTGCAGAAACAATACCTAATTTTTTCTCTGTTGAGTTCAGCAAATTGGTTGGACTCGGGGTTCTCGCTTATAGTGGGAGTCACATGTTTACATTTCTTATGCTATTTTTTACATTCACTTATGCAACAGTGTATTCTAAACACCTGTAATAATGTTCATTTCATCCATAGGTATAAACAATTAGGTATAACTATGCTTGTAATATTTATTTATTCATTTCATAAAGCTCATTATACTTTTGATGCAATTCCATAGTTTTATGTTTTGACTTTTGTTGCTTCAGTAAAAAAACATATAGTGCAAAGAGAAAAAGTGCCAAACAACCAGAGGTGACATGCTGTCACTCATTTCAGCTTTGTGTTACACCGCACTCAGATACTTAGTGAATTATGCAATTTCTGCAAGTGTTCAAAGAGCTAAAAATATTGCCAAATCAATTGCTCTAAATGCAGCAGAGATGAAGAAGCATTTTTCAAAGGTGAATATAATATATTCCATGAAGAGAAGTTGTCTGTTTTTAATATCTCAAACAAAACAACCCACATCCAATTGGCCTTCCTTTAGAGGAATGGGACCCCACTCTGACATGAAAAGATAGTTAAGGTTAAATCACACAGCTGACGATGCTTGGATGGGAAGACTATTGCAAGTGAGGACACCAACAAAGAGGCAACATGGAAATATATTTAACAGTCTTCTGTTAGGTATTATTTGATTTCGTTAATATTTTAAAAACTCTTGAGGGGGAGTACAGAATGGGGACTCTGTAGGTGAAGGGACATCTCCTTACAGAGGGGTTGCAGGGAGGAGGTGAGCCAGTCAAGGTACAGTGTAGTAACAAGGACATATGCAACTGTTCTCTAGTTCTCGAATGCTTCTTCCACCCACTATCATGATCCCAATTCTACCCGACAGATCCAGCTAGACCAGAGGATGTACACCGGAGTAAGAAACATGGGGAATTTGGAATAGATAATCCCTTCAGGACCAGTGATGGGAGTGGTGATATCGGGAGGGTGGAGAGATGGTGGAGTAGAAAGGGAGAACCAATTTCAGGGATCTATAACCTCCTATCTGGACACAGACAATAGGGAAGTGAGTAAAGGGACACATTGGGCAGTGTACAATATGAAAAATCAATAACAATTTATAAATTATTAAGGGTTCATTGGGGGAGGGGGAAAGAGGGGAAATATGGGGAGCTGGTACTGGAGCCCTAAATGGAGGTAGGATATTTTGAGAGTGATAATGGCAACAACTGTGCAAATGTGGTCTACATACAATTGACGTATGTATGGATCATGATGGGGGTTATATGAGCCACCGATAAAATGATTTATTTAAAAAAAAAAAAAAGGAGGGGGGAAAGAGGAGCTTATACCAAGGGTTCAAGTAGAAAATATTTGGAAATGAATAGGGCAACATGTGTACAAATACGTTTGATACAAATGATGTACTGAATGTTATAAGAGCTGTAAGAGCCCCCAATAAAATCATTGAAAAAATATTTTAAAACTCTTATAATCTAACTTTGAGTATTTCTTTTACTGTTCTTATTTAAGTATTAACTATATGAAACAATCAACTACCTTTCAGTATATCTTTTTTTATACTTGAATCTCTAATTAGGGCAGCAAGTCAGTTGTCAGGTTATTTGAATCAAATCACTGCGCAGGATAATCATATGAACTTATTAGGTAGAACATATTTAAGAAAACTGAAAATTGCCCTGCTGATAAACAACAGATTGGGAGGATTGGTGCAAAGAAATGCTTTTTCATCGTGACAATGAACCTGTTCATTTTTGTAGGGTTAAAAGGCTGGCTAGCCTATGAGAATTCCTTTGGGAATCCTTACCCCACCCACCTCCAGCCCTGATCATACCCTTCTGTTTCCTTCTTTTTTTTTAAATCACTTTATTGTGGGACTCTTACAATTCTTATAACAATTCATCATTTAATTGTATTAAGCACACTTGTACATATGTTGCCATCAATATTTCCAAAACCTTTTCTTTCTACTTGAGCTCTTGGTATCAGTTCCTCTTTTATTTTTTACCCTCACTCTCCCACCCTTATGAATCTTTGATCGATTATATATTTTTGTTGGTATTTCATGCCAAAATTTTGACCTTGTGCTAATGGAAGGACATAGAATTCTTCTGGGAATGGTTAAAGAGATTAATACAGTATTTTGGAAACATCTAGACCAACAGTTCTCAATCTGTGGGTTGCAACCCTTTGGGGGGATTGAAAGACCCTTTCACAGGGGTCATCTAAGACCATCAGAAAACACATATTTCTGATAGTCTTAGGAACCAAGACACTGCTCCTCTGTCTTCTCATATGTAGATATGTCCATATAGAGTACCTGGAATGAAAACTGGCCCATGCTATGCCATGCTTCAAGACAAACTTTCATTTATTTGTAATTAGAAATAAATATTTCACAATACATAATTATATATTGTTTTGTGATTAATCACCATGTTTTAATTATGTTCAATTTGTAACAATGAAAATGCATCCTGCATATCAGATATTTACATTATGATTCATAACAGAGCAATGAAAATAGCTTTATGGGTGGGGGAGGTCATCACAACATGAGGAACTATATTAAAGGTAACAGCATTAGGAAGGATAAGAACCACTGCTCTTGATCTAAATGAAGGACATGTTTGCTGAGAAACCAGTGCTCAGGCTGAGCACAGGTGGCATAGTGGTTGAGTGTGGGACTGCGGTCCACTGGGTTGGCAGTTCAAATCCAGCCTTTCCAGAACAAAGGCCTCTCACTCCCACCAGAGGGTAGTGATACCCCCCCCCAAAAGAAAAACAGTTGCTTCCTGTTTTTATATTTCTCCTTGATAAAGATTTGTGATTTTGTAACAATGTTTCTTTATTCTCCTGTGTGTGTGTGTGTGTATGAGGTTGCTTTGAATTTGAACTAACTTAATGATATTAAGTTTGTTTTATATGTATATGTTTCTATATATACAGACACACATAGATACTTTTATAAGGTCATTGCGAAACATCTGGAATCAGGTTGTTCATATGTTCCTTTTCAGTTGATGCCAACTAGAGATTCAGAGGCTTTGTGATAAGACAAATTAGAACATCTTATAAGCAGTTACTTGGCTCTATAGAATATATTGCAAATAATAACAAAATAGACTGAGGGCTGTGCAGATAAAACAAGCACCCATCTCTGGACACTCACTCTTCAACCAAAAGAAGCTAAGGGAAAACATGGAAACAAACTGGCAAAATAATATAGGTATGTTGAAGATGTTTAAAAAATACAGCCTATGTTTAAGATAAACTTTGAATTTGCCTATGACTATTCCCCTACCAGTGAGGGATGGGAGTGCTGTCCTCTCGATTTTTGTAGTGTTTGAGAGAAAGAATTCAAACCAAGGATAGCATTCAGACCCACATCAGAGAAGTGATTTGAATGGAAAGAATGTGTTGATTGAAGAGGTTCTTTGGTGTGGACTGTTAGAAGAACCTCAACTAATCCCAGGGCTATGCAGAATTAAGAGCTAGGTTTTTATTCTGCTAAGGGCAGACCGTCCACCAATAGCTGGTTATCCACAGTTTTCTGCTGGTGATTGCCTTTCAGCAGCCCGCCTCCCCTCTCCAGGTGCATGCATTCCTCCATTCCAGAGTTCACACTGTGTCCTGTGACCAGGTCCCCTGGAACCAGGGTCAATTCAGTCATGGTGGGGGTGCTGTGAGCATCCTGTTGTGCCTTAGGCACACCCCGCCATATCTCCACATTCGTCTTATCTATCATCTCCTTTCTTTAGATTAGGGAGGCATGGGGGGAAGTGTGCCTCCACCCCCTTTTGTGTAGGATTCCCTCCATTGTCACCCATGTCCTCTTTGTCCCAGTCTGCCTGCCTAACAGGCAAATGAAACTTCTCTGACGAGTATCTTTCTTCATTACTCGTGTGTCCTGGAAGCAGTTTTATTGTTAGACAAAGGAAATAAATATTTGTGTTGAAAGGAGCTGTCCAGAAATGTGTTTGAAATATATAAAGCTTGGAAGTTAGGACATTGTCTAAGAGGTCATGCTTTGATTCTTCAGTTGTCTTGAAAACTAGCACCTTTATCTGAGAAAGCCTGGTTCTGTGTCCTCACAGGCATGCCAAGGCCAACTCTCCAGTTTTCCTTAAACTGTGCTTCGCATGAAGCTGCCTGCCCATGCAAAGAAGACTCAAGTGATCAAAATATAAATCGTGGTTGTATTAAACATAACACCCCAAACCTGCCTAGCTAAAGCTGCTTTTGAATTCTGACAATGGGGGTTACCTTGTTCAAGGGTCACATTCTACAAGGGCATCTTAGCCAAGAGAAACCTGTTGCTACAGCTCCTCTAAGTGCTGTGGGTTTCAAAACATCCCTGCAGATAACACACATTCCTGTGGCTGAAGCTGCCAGTGAACCAAAAGGCTTCCTCATTCATTCAAAGAAGAACGAGACTGAACTTACCGCCCAACAGGTGAAGCTATGCGTATGCTGTAAGTGGATTGATTTGTTGTATAAATCGCGGTTCTGTTCGGAGGGGCCATAGGAAAGGTTCTAACCTGTTTGGCTTCTTTTCCGCATGCCCGCCTCGTTCAGTGCTGGGGAAACACTTGTTTCTTGCTCAGAGATGCTTTTCTTCCTCTTCAATCATAGTGTTTATCCTTTCTTTTTACCTTCAAAGGAGAACTATGGGGAAACACTTGTTTCTTGCTCAGAGATGCTTTTCTTCCTCTTCAATCATAGTGTTTATCCTTTCTTTTTACCTTCAAAGGAGAACTATTTTTCCTTTGGCCTGTCTTGTGTGGGGACTAAATAAACTATATTGTTTTTCTGTTTCTTTGTTCCTGGGCTTGTGCACCAGAAATATCTCAAAATCATAGGTGGACTTTATAACAAAACAAAGTAAATGTAGGCTTCATAAAATGCTAAAGGAATTGTACAGCTGTCCGCCGTGATTATGTTCTTTGAGCTTGAACATGTTTGGAAAGGGCTTTCAAAATTCTCTTTTTAAAAAGCCTACTGATGAACTTCTTAAAGAAACCCAGTTTGAAATTTTCAATATATGCTCTTAATGAGTTGTTTACAAAAATCCCTGTGTCCCAGAAAATAATTATGCATATTTTAGCACCATAGAAGTTCATCAGATTAAGCATTAGATTACACAAGTTAATTTTCATTTGCAATGTCAGTTATATTTATCCTTAAAACAGATTTTCTATAATGTTTCAGCAGAGAGAGACTAAAAACATTACCCAGAGCAGGAAATTAATTTGAAAACAAAGAACAGACTCTTTAAGGACTGAGGGAACAGGAGAAAAATGCTTTCTGGTACCTATTATTTGCTTGAAAAGTGCTAATACAATACACAAAGTTTGTATAACTATTACACAATTAATCTTTTAACTTTTTATTGTGAATTCAGTGACGGTTTACCAAGTCGTTTATCAGTTTTACATTCAACAATTTAGACATGTTTTGTTTCAACTCATCATCTCCATCCTTTCACTTATTCCACTTCCTGTCTGTTTCTGTTTCCATTCCTCCTTCCTTCCTAACTCTGGGAACTGGTGCCTGGTTAAATGCTGCCCCTTTTGATCTTAAATGGGTGATTATCCTAAGGGGTTCACTAGTCCCCTGTTGTGATAGCTATCTTTTACTGAAATTAAAGAACATGGACCACTGCTTAACACACAGTAAGAGCTTTGTAAGTCTGAAAGGGACGTCACAAATTTCAAGGGGAGAAAAATAGATTCAAAGGTAATAGGGTTTTTCCCAGGAACTTTTTGAAGACACCTTGCATGTGTTGGATAAAAGACAGCAACAACTTTTCTTTATGCCAGTATTCCCACTGAATTGGAGAGGAGCACGTGTTCATGTTGCAATTATAGTTCTGGGTTTAAAAAGGTTGAATACTTCCACACTGCCTCCCAAATTCAGCAAATAAACCTAATTCCATTATCCCCGGTGTTCTGAGTCTCTATTTACAGCTTCATTTACAATGGATGTCCAACCCCAGTGATGCCACAGGACAGAGTAAATATGTCCCATCATTTTCCTAGGCTGCAATCTTTATAGGAGCAGATCTCAGTGTGCTTTCCCCCCACCGTACCTCTGGTGGATTCCAGTCACCTCTCTTGGAGTGAGAAGCTCAACCCTTCACCACTGTGTCACTAGAACCCCCAATGGCAGTGAGCTTATGTGGGCGCACAGTGACTGTACACGACTTAGTAGAACTGCTCTTTATGGTTTTGCAAATTGACCCTCTTTATGGAGTGAGACAGCCTGGTCTTTCTTCCACTGAACTGCCGGTGGATTTCAACTGGTTAGCAGCCCATTGTATCTTATTTGCAACATACACATTGAGCTTTCCTTGGGGAGAAGTGTTACTGAGCTAGTAGTGCACCAGACCCCACACTCATTTAAGAACAATATTAGATGTGAACTGAAACATTATGTGGGCAGGATTTCTCTAACTACTCAAAAAAATATATTTTTAATTACCTCTTCCCACAGCCAAAAAAACATCAAGCCTTAAAACAACCTAATACAAACTGAGTGGTTCCAGCCTTACTTTAATGACCTGGATATTGTTATGGGAGCCCTGGCTGCTAATCATAAAATCGGCGTTTCAAAACCACGAGCCACTCTGTGGGCGAAAGATGAGGCACTCTCTTCTCAGGAAGAGTTCCCATCACAGAAACCCACAGGCAGAGTCCTACACTGTGCTGCAGGGACACTGTGAGTAGAGTCCGCTCGCTGAGACTGAGCGAGTGTAGTGTTTCGATTATTTGCAATGTTTTGAGCCTTGTGAATAAAACTAGGCTCGCTGCAGCCTGTGGACCTGCATTCCCCACAGCACATCTTTACTGGTGATGGGTAGTGAATGGTTGGTTGGTCCTAGCTTCTCTGGCATCTCTGGGAGATAAGGTCTCAAGGCAGATGCAGATTCTGTAGACTCAGAGCAGAGTGGGCCCGGAGTCTGCGTTCCTAACAAACCCCAGGTGATGCTGCTGCTGAACCATATGCAATGGGATCCCTTGTGCAGTCCCTCACCCCACCTTCATTATCCAGATACCGGGTCCCGCTTCCTTGAATTCTGCTTTCTGTGGTCTAGAAGAGTAGAGTCTAAAGCACCCGGATGGCATCGTGGGCTGCTAGCCTCAAACTGTTCAAAACCACCAACCACTCCAGAAGAAAAAGACGCGACTTTCTACTCCCGTGAAGAGCTAGTCTCAGAGATCCACAAGAGCATCTCTACTCTGCCCTATAGTTTGCTCTGAGTCCCAATTGATCCAATGGCAGTGAGTATGGTTTGATTTTTATTGTTTTGTTTCATTACGGTCTGAGCAGAGGGGAGATGCTCTAAAGCTTACAGGTGGTGCTACTATGCTGCCAAATTCAAGTTCAAGAACTTGCAGCACAGTTTCTACTTGTCCTATTCATTTCATCTTGATCTTCAGTCCGACCCCTGTCGGCATTTGAGTCATCTAATTAAATACCCTGGCTGTTCCTAAGGAAACCATAGCAGTCTTTCAAATCTCTTGTTGGATACTACTTTCTAAAATTCTTGTATCCCATAGTTGTGACTCCTAAGGCAGAGAGGCATCCTACCTTCTAATTCATTGAACACTGTCAAGTTTGTGCTGACGCAGAGCGACCCTATACACAGAGAACCGCGCCCGTGGGGTCCCGGGGCTGCGCTCCGCCACAGGCCCGGACGCCTCCTTTGACCCCTATGCAGTGGATGGTGGGTTTCAGATGTTGACTTTGTGGTTAGCAGCTCGACTAGACACCCATGCCTCCTTCATCACGTAAATATTAGTGACACCCCTTGCCCCCCAAAAAGAACAAAAATAGCAAATATTGGTACTGGCAAATATTGATATAATGATTCAAACAGGAAGCCACAGCACTGGAATCTGGAATTAAGCATAAGTCGACTTAATTTCATTAGATTGACAAACTAATGGAATTTGATGCTAACAATAGGCCTTTTAAAAATGAATACTGGGGCTGAGCCCCAGTGGTGTAGTGGTTGTGCGGGGGAGTGCTGCCCACTGGGATGGAGGTTTGATTCCAGCTCCACGGAGCAATGGCTGGACCTCCTACTTTCACCACCTGAGGGCAGTGATGCCCCCCCAAAAAAAATGAATACTGCCTGAGCCCCTTGGCATAGTGGTTGTGTGTGGGACTGTGGCCCACTGGGTTGGCGGTTCAAATCCAGCAACAGCTCTCCAGGAGCAAGGCTGGGCCTCCTCCTCCTACCAGAGGGGAGTGATTAATGCACACACCACCGCCCCCCCAAAAAAATGAATATTATCCTCAGAGATGTCATCCTTTCTGGCAAAATCTGATCAATAGTATCTTATTGTTATCAATTTTAAGTTCTTAGCAAGCAATGCATTCACGCTATTTTTTAAAAGAAAACAGTGTTACTCAAAATTATCTCTCCAAACTATAACCATCACCCATCCAAGTCCTCCCCAAATCGGCAACTCATTATCAGTGTCTTATAAGCCCTTTCAGAATTTCTAAGTCAGTTCCTGCAAATGCATATGTACACTGTAGCTCTTCCACTTAATCGTTTACAATACTTTTCATTTAATACAGAGGATGCATCTTTATTTTTTCACAAGTAAAATCTTGTTTCAAAGCAGATATCATTCTCTTATATGGATGAATTAACTGCCATGTCCCTTACAGATGAATTCCCCCTAATATTTTACTATCATAAACCTACTCCCAATGAATAATCTTAGACATTGGATATTTTTCTTACATGAAAGTATGCTGGTATCTGCAAGGTAATTTTCTGGACATGAAATTGCTGAATCAGAAGTATACACATCTATAATTTTTGAGAGAAGAGCTAAATTATATCATTTTCCAGTCTCACAAATACTGCTGTTTCCCCATAGCCTCCCCAGTCATATGTTATCAACTTTTTAATTTTCAGGTCTAATAAGTTTAAAAGATACTATAATAGTTTTAATTTGGAGTTTTCTTATCATGAGTGAAGCTGAACATCTTTTAATCTATTTAAGTTTAAAAGCCATTTATATTTTGGGGTTTTTTCTATAAACTGTCTGTTTTTATATAATTTGTCCATTTTTTAATGAGCTGTTAGGTTTTTTCTTATTGATTTATGTAATCTCTAAATTAGTGATGTTACATTTTAATAAGGGTGGTTAATAATTCCCTCATTTTATTTTTTGTGTGTGCTTATGGTTTTTGTGGAGATTTGTTTGTTGCGAGTTTGCTTTATTAAAATTTATTTGCGTTAAAGAACACTTTGATTTTCATAGAACTAAATGTGTCAATTCTTCCATTATCATTTCAGGATTTTAAATCATACTTAGAAATGCTTATTCCATTCCAAGATTATGGAAGGAAATCTTCCATGATAACTTCTACAGCATTTATTACTCCACTTCTTGCATTTATATTTTTGAACTTTTAGACATAGTATATGATGTGAGACACAGATTTGATATATTTGTATGTCTGATCATACTCTAAATACCATTTACTGAACTTTTTTTTTTTTGGGGGGGGCATCACTGCTCTCCGGTGGTGGGAGTAGGAGGCCCTGCCCCACTGCTGGAATTGAACCTCCGTCCCAGTGGGCCACAGTCCTGCGCACAACCACTACACCACCGGGGCTCAGCCCTACTGAACTTTTTAAAAAATTAACTTTAATAGCAAAGTTATGAGACTAAAAAGCAAGACAAGATTTTATAAGATGGATTTTTGAAAATGAAAAAAGTTATGGAAATGAAAGCTTAGTAAAATTTAAAATAAATAGCTGTGTAATCTGCAGAGTAAGAGAGACAGCAAATCAATGACATAACCTTTCGCCAATCCACCCTGGGTTTGCTCAATCTCATCTGATCTCAGAAGCTAAGCAGATGTGGATCTGGTGAGTTCTTGGATGAGAGATCACCTGGGAATATCTAGTGCATTGAAAAGATAAATAAATAAATTATATCTGTGCTGCACTCTCCTGCATGAGTAGTGTGGTAGAAAATCTATACATGACTCTATGTTTTTCTATGTAATGCTTCCAATAGTCACTTCCAATTGGTCAGAATGAATACATTCTAGGACCTGATACAGATTTGGAGAGGGAGGAGAGTGACACGCACTGTAGCTGAAAAGATAGGCAGTATTAGAGTCTTGAATACATTTGAAAATTGGAGACCTACTTTAATTATTTTTTTAACCAACAAATAACAGGAGAAGAAAAGATTAAAAACCTAAAGCCACAGCTATAATTCAATCAAGGCACTGAAGACTCAAATAAGCAGAGAGAAAGAACTATATTCTAGAAATAAACTCAGTAAGACATGTCAGCTTTAAACTCAGTGGGACTTGAAAACAAATTGACTGTAAAGATAGAGAAAACAGAATAACAGGGCTTGATGTTGAGAACGCAGAAGGAAAAACAAGTTTGGGGATGCCAAATATTGAAAAGAAAATGTGCTCTTGAATATCAGTACTGTGTCTGATGACTTGCCTTTACATAGCACAGTCACATAACACTGGGATAAGATTGTGAGGTATTTAGGAATAAGGGGAATATTTACTGTTGATACACATCCAACCACTGCCATCAACTGCTAGTAGTAAGGTCAGTGGTTTGAAGCCACCAGCCATTCTTCAGAAGAAAGTTGAGACTGTGCCCATATACTTATAAGGTGGTGTAATCGCATATATGAGGGGCCTCCAAGAATTCATGGGGAAAATGCCATTATCTTTTTAGTCCATTTTTCCACAAACTCTCTGAGCACCTTCTACAGAAAGAACAACCAATTTATAAGGTGTTCAGAAATACCTTTTAAATAGAACATGTGACTAATAAAAATGATGAAAACCAAAAGGAAAACAAGTTTGAGTAACTGAAATAAGAAATGTGAGGAGCTCTTACAAAAATACAAATATTGTGTTAGGCAAGGATGGTGCTTTGGACATTGACACTGGCTTCAGTGATGGGCTCAGCATGTCTGTCCTAGGACATTATATACAGATTTGGACTTTATGACTTAAGACATAAAAGCCATGAAGAACACTCAAAGAGCAACAAAGGTAAGTACAGGTTTAGAGATGAAATGTGAGGTGTGACACTGTATTCTAAATTAGTCTGGAAAAAAGAACAAATGGTGGATCCCTGAACAATAGATGAAGTCATTGTGGAGTTACTTCCCCAGACATCGGAGCAAGAGAAGAATAGTTTACATTGTGGATTAATATATGGCAAAATGTGTGGGAAGAATTGTCATATCCTACTTGAGAGTTAAATTTGTAGTTCAAGTTGCCTAGAGGTTGGATTCTGCCTGTGAATCTTACAGAATTGAGGGCTATGCAAATAATTCTGTATTTACCATGTACTTGAGAAAGCTGGGGCTTTCTACTGGAATAAACAGTTATAGTCTTAGAAACCCACTGGGACAGTTCTCCATCCTACAAGGGTCACTTGAAGTCAGTCGGCACTCCCTCAACTGCAGTGAGTCTGTTTGCTTTATGTAAGAATTAGTGTTCCTCCTCCTTGCCCGCAAACATAGAATTCCTATTTAGAAATTAATGTCCAGAGTCTATGCCTTCGAGAGGCATACATTTATTCACTAAATATTTTTAAACAATATAAACACAAAGTTTGTGTGTTTCTTCAGTGCTTTACTTCACCCTGACTGGCTCATGGCTTCTGTGTGACTGGCTTATCTTCTCTGTGACAAGGTTATTCAATGTCCACAGATGGGCATTGGGTCTCTACTTCATGCCCCATGCCCCCATTCACATTGGGTACGGTTTTATTCTGGGTCTTAAGTGCCTGATAACTGATCCCATGAACACCTCATGATCATGCAGGCTGGTGTGCTTCTTCCATGTGGGTTTTGTTGCTTCTGCGCTAGATGGCCGCATGTTCATCTTCAAGCCTTTAAGAACCCAGATGCTATATCTTTTGATAGCCAGGCACCATCAGCTTTCTTCACCACACTTCCTTGTTATTTTGGATGCAAGGGATAGGAGGGTAAACAAAGAAGACGAAAGAAATATATCCAATCAGAGTTAATTGAGAGATTCTAGCTATCAGGTAAGGAATCATTGGTGGCACAGTGGTTTGTGTATTAGTTTGCTAACTATAATGTAAGCAGTTCAAAACCAGCAGCTAAGTAGGCTTCATGATCCCATGAGTGGGTTTTTTTTTTCCAATATATCAGGTACTGAACTACTTCAATCCTGTAAAATCCACCTTATTTTTTCCTTTTTAAAACTATTAGAATATTTAAAATTACTCTTTTGCTTTACTCTTCTTGACTCCCTGGTATGTTTCTTCCTGTGTCTTTGCCAGACTCAGTTAACTTGGGTCAGCATAGGGTACTGGAAAATCAGCCCCTGCTCAAAAAGTCAGTGGAAGGCATAACAGTCTGGATCTAATGTGTCTTTGAAAAGAATCTACTCAGCCTGGAAAATTAGAATTTATTCAGAAAAAAAATTACACCTGGATTTAGGAAGAACTAAAAGATTCTTACAGAAATTGATATCATTTGTAAAGCAAAAATTTTACAACAGCTATTTGGTTACTGTATTTTTCAGACCATAAGACACACCCAAGGGCAGTGATGCCACAAAAAAAAAAGACACACCCAGTTTTTAGAGCAGGAAAACAAGAAAAAATATTCTGAACCAAATAGGACTAGTATACTAAAATGTTCTGGGGTACCACACCTTCAGACCAGAAGACACACCCTCATTTCCTCCCCCTTTTCTGGGGGGAAAAAGTGTGTCTTATGGTCTGAAAAATATGATAATTTTAAGTTCAGTTCACAAGTAGGATGGGTTAGAGGTGGGGAAAGGTTTTCAGTGGGACTACAAATTTTACACTCCCAATATCAGAAGACTTTCAGAACAGGTCATTAGGATGTCAGAGTTGATGGAAGACATCTTTTGAAGTTAGGTGGTGACAGAATTACTACTGAGACTCTTTATTTAGAAATTATTTCCAGCTCCCATCTCCTCCAGTGCACCTCTCCAGTCCATCTGGAGCTGCAGGGCAGAGCTGGGACCGTGGTGTTTGGGGGAAGGAAACCTTCAGGAAATAGAGGAGAGTTGTATGCTTCATTGCTACCTCACTGCCCCTTGACTGCCCCATCTCCTCCCCATGACTCCCCTGTCAGGGGGTGTCCAATTGCCCACAAGTGGGCTTTGGGTCCCAACCCTGCTCTCACCCTCATTCTTACTGATTTCATCCTTGTTTTTTGATGTTTGATGTCTGCTCCCATTGACCCCTCGTGATCACACAGGTAGGTGCACTTCTTCTATGTGGGTTTGCTGTTTCTGCACTGGATGGCCACTTGTTCACCTTCTAGCCTTTGAGGTCCCAGCTACTTTATCGTTTGTTGGCTGGGCGCCATCAATATCCTCAGCTCTGTCTGCCTCTGCACCCTTTTATCCTCAGCGATCGTGACAGGAGGGTAGGCACTTAAGGATATGTTTTTTGTTCTTTGATGCCTGATAGCCTGGTTCTTTCCACTCTTCATGGTCGCACAGGCTGGTGTGCTTCTTCCATGGTAGGCCTTGTTGCACTGTTTCCTCATCCTCAAGCCTTTGAGGCCTCAGGCGTTATGTCTTGCTAGCAGGGTACCATTAGCCATCTTCACCACTCTGTCTCCTGTCCCCACTTGTCCTCAGTGATCACCTCAGGAAAGTGCATACACAGTAATATGGTTTTTCCTGTTTGATGCCTGAGACCTGATCATCTGACTCCTCTCGGCCACACTGGCTAGTGAGCTGCTTCTGTGTGGACTTGGGTACTTCTCAGCTAGTTGGCTGTTTAGCTTCAGGCTTTGAGCCCCCAGACTCTCTATCTTTTGATATCTGGGTATCATTTGTTTTCTTCACCACATTTGCTTATGCACCTATTTGACTTCAGTGATCATATTGGGCCAGTGAGCATCTTGGGAGTGGAGTTGCCGGACGAGTGGAGGGAGGGTGGGGTGCAGAGAGGAAGCCAGCTATGGGGATCTGCAGACTGTCTCCTATCTGGAGGATGGACGTAGGGAGGAGTGGGCAGGGGGAGATGTCAGGCAGTGTAAGATGTGACAAAACAATTATGACTGCAGGGTAATGAGAACTGGGGGGAGGGGGGAAGGTTGGAGGGGGAAGGAAGGGAGGCTCATATCAAGGACCCAAGTGGAAAGGCAGATGTTGGGAGAACGTTGACGAGGGCAGGCAAGTGGGGGTGCTTGGCACAGTACATGTAACTATGTATTGAACTATGTATGATGAAAAGCGATGTATGAGTGCCCAATAAAATGATTTTAAAAGAAATTGTTTAAGTGAATCTTGTTAGTTAGCTAAAGACTAGACAGTATAAGGTATTTTTCTTGAGATTTTGTTTCTATATCCTTATCACAAAGGGAATATTTCCTAAGGCCAATTTAAAGCAATTTATGTGTGTTAAAAGTCCCTTTCATGAGGTGTACTTTTCCATACCTAACTTTACTACAGAGAAAGTGTACTTTAGTTATTTTGACTTCAAGCAACCAACATCAGCCTATAACAGGAGGCTATAGGCTGAATGACTTTGTAGTCCCAGGGAGGCAGTGGTATAAAAAGATTCATCTACTTCAGCTCGAACTGAATTAAATTTACTCCAGTAATTTGAGTCAAAAGGCTCTATTCTTTTTTTTTGGGGGGGGGGGGCATCACTGCTCTCCAGTGGTGGGAGCAGGAGGCCCAGCCCCACTGCTGGAATTGAACCTCTGTCCCAGTGGGCCGCAGTCCTGCGCACAACCACTACGCCACCGGGGCTCAGCCCAAAAGGCTCTACTCTTGTAATTATTTTTCAAAAGTAACATGGCTTGTCTGTAGTTTTGATTTGCATCACAGTAATTTGAGGTCTAATGTATTCATCGGTTGCTCTGACCGTCTCTACTGATGAGATCGGCTCTTACTTGTTATAGCACTTCTCTGAGTCCTAGGCAGTGATTTGTTTTAACTGCTTTGGTAAACAAAATTGGACTATGTACCATTTAAGTAGTGCTTTTATGCCATACGTGTAGATATACCAATTATTGCTAGATGTTTAATTCAAAATACTTTGAAAAAAAAGACTATCTATTTAGAAATTACCTGAACTTGTCTAAAAGACATACTTAGAATTGGAAAGTGACTCACAGATGGATTGTAAGTTCTTTGATTTCTTTGAAGGCACGATGGCAGAGTTTACTTTCTTGATACTGAGCCCAACATAGGAGCAATAAGGGCTCTTTCTATAGTCACGTATTGACAGAAGTCAATCTAGTCAATTGGGAAGCTAACTGTACTATAGAAAGCCAACTTCTTCTTGTTATTTTTTTTTTCCTCATCACTGTCCTGGTGGGAGTAGGAAGCCCAGTCATGCTCCTGGAGAGCTGCTGCTGGATTTGAACCGTCAACCCTGTGGGTCGCAGTCCTGAACACAACTGCTGTGCCACCAGGGCTCAGCCTTGTTGCTATTCTTACCTCCAAAGATTTAAAAGCATCCAGACAGTATTTGATCCTGCTCTTTAGAAAGAAACTAGTCAAGTTCACACATGTAGAAGAGATCCTAAAACTGGCAAAATGTTCACCTGCTTAGAAAGGTGCAAACCTAGCACAGTACATCTTTACTAGTTAAAGCATGATGTGATCAAGCATTGAACAGAGCTTAGTCTGAAAAATAAATGTTAGCCAGTAGATTTTTTAAGCCGTACACAAATAAGTTGAATTTGATGAGAACCCTTGTTTTTTTGTAGCACATTGCTTTTTACTGTGCCTACAGAATTTCACTTTTCTAGAAAATAAAATGAGGAGTCAACTTTTTTAAATTCAAGCATCTTGGGCTAACCAGAGTCACTGCAGGAAATGTTTTCAGCTTGCAGCCCAGGACAGATAGTAGTTCGATGAGGATGACAAACTTTTACTCATCAGCTATGCCTTCTAGGAAGAGATGAGGGCAGTTTTAAAAATTACATTTTTATTGAGATATACTTCACATAGTATACAATTTGTTATTCGATTATGTTAAATAGAGAGACATATATGACATTTAAAGAGAATTTGATTGTTTGAAAGAGAAGCTGCATGATGAACGTGATAAAGCCACTTGGACAAGAACTTGATATGCCACAGAGATAGCATAACCGAGCAATGACTACAGAGGCTAAGGCAGTAAGACCAGAAAACCTGCTTTAAAGAGGCGTGAGGCGGGCTGAGCCCCGGTGGCGTAGTGGTTGTGCGTGGGACTGCGGCCCACTGGGATGGAGGTTCGATTCCGGCTCCCAGGAGCAAAGGCTGGGACTCCTACTCCCACCACCTGAGGGCAGTAATGCCTAAATTTAAAATTAAATTAAAAAAAAAAAAAGAGGCGTGAGGCAAAGAGAGCAGTAAAAGTTTGAATGCAAAACAAAAAGAAATGAAAGATGTCATTTTATAGCAGAATGTGAGATCCATTTCATAAAAAGGCTCACTCTCCTCTGTACATAAATAAGTTGAATTTGAGGAGAACAAGCAGTTCTGCCAAGTTACATAAGGAGATATGTTTCCACAACTTTGCTGGTCTTTCAGTGTAATGTCTTATCAATACTGTGACCTCTTTTCTAAGTCTAGTGTGAAATATTTAATTCATTTGAGAATGCATTAATACTCCTGGAAGTTTTTATAGAAGAAATGTGAGATCTTCCCACCGCTGATATTTCAGATTTGTCTAGTGCTATATAATTCATTGTAAATTGACTGCTGGTTAATGATACAGTATTATACTAGGAGAAAATATAACATTTTAGACTCAGTATCTTTAATAAGCAAGGCTATATGATACCAAATATTTCATATAAAGCAAATACCTGGAACTATCCACACAGAGTCTTAGAAGAATAATTTTTATTTTAGCTCTGTAGCTAAATTTGAGGGAACCATTAACTGCATGTTTTAGCCTTCAGCAGAGATTTGGTCCAGAAAAGAAAGTAGTTTGACTTTACAGAATTACTTATTTTCAGATTTTAATTTTTTTCTTTTCTTTTTTTTTTGGGGGGGGTGCATATGGGAGCTACCCAGCGCTGCTGCTAAGAGCCGCCGCTGGATTTGAACCGCAGTCCCGCAATCAACCACTTATACCACTGGGGTTCAGCCCTATTTTCAAATTTTAAATCTGGACAAACAAACTGATACATACTATTATATACTTTTGCTCATAACATTCCTTTCCTCAGCATTTTTTTTTTTGCTTTTCCATCTTTTGAAAATGAAGGAGTCTGAAAATATTGTGGCTATACCTTTAATATATTTTACAAAACCACTCCATCAATGTAAATATGTTTTTAGTCAAATATTAAAAGACAGCGAGAGAGAGGACCCTGGGCTAGAGACATAGATTGGGAGAAATTAGACTAAGAATTCAAATGAAAGCTTTTATCACATCCTGGAAATCTATGCTGGGGAAGGAAACATATGAGTCAGGTCACTTACCAGTTAAACCCAGTGACCCCTTCAACCGATGCTGTTATTTCTGTGTATTGAAGACCCAGATGCCTACCCTAGGGGAGGGAGGGCCGTTCGTTAGCAAACTTCAGGAAAGCAATTCGAAAAGGTGCTAACAACATGCATTTCAGAATTGTCACATTCTTTGTCCAGAAAGGCTGTCAGGTTTAAAACTTTGTCAAGGTCAAATTTATTCTCAATAGCCAGTTCCATGAAGACTACTTTGGAACCCGGTGGTGTAGTAGGATGGGTTTAGGAGCTGCTCCCATGCTAACCATGGGAGAGAGGATTGGGGCTCTCCAGGCTGGTGACCCACAGGGCAAGACAGGCTCTGTGCTCCCATGAAGACGTCGCCACAGAAACGCCGAAGAGCCGTTCTACTCTGTGCCGCAGTGCTGCTGTGCATCAGCATCAGCTATGCAGTGTGTATCCTCAACCCCAGTGGATGTTCTAAGTGCCTAACAGTATTAGTATTCATAATCACTAATAGTATTAGTGCAAGCGATTGTACCGGAAGATGAGTGAGGGGAAAGTCAGGGTCTATCCATGGCCCCCAGCAAAGTCAGGGCCCTACCTATTGAAGAGAATTCCATTATGATAAATGTCTTCAGACTTTTAAAACCCCCAAATGTTAACACACACACACACACACACACACACACACACACACATCCAGGGCCACCTATGTCGGTGTTCCAACACGGCCATGCTGCTTTCCTTCACGTCCTAGCTCACGGAGATGGCCGAGCACAGGCAGAAAGAACCACGGTTGCGCTAAGAAAGGCCGGGCCAGTGCTGCCCCTTGGCCGTGCCCGCTGCGTGCCCATGGCCGAGCCTTTAAGAAGTTTTCAATAAAACACACAGAGGAGGCTGCAGCCGCCAGAGATATTGCTGAAACAAGTGTCTGCGACCCACGCGAGCTTCCCAAGCTGGACGGGAAGCCACATCACCTTGGGAGTCATGCCATTCACACCACGGTGGCTAGGCACCCGTCACGAGAAGTCGGGAAGGTCTGAACCTGCCACCCCAAATTAGAGCTGCAGGTGCTGCCCCCAAGACCTCTCCCAACGCCTACGTAAAGAAGACGAACTGGAGAAAAACAAACCTGAACGGAAATAATATGGAAATTGTTCTTAAAAAAAAAAAAAAAAGGTCTGCAAAACTTTGTATGAGCAGACAGCCACGGAGCATTTGATCCACAGACCTCGGCGACCCAAGGCTTAATCACAGCAAGATTGGCCTGCTTTAAGACAATCTGGGGAGAACTGTGTTTGGTGAGGCTTCGTGGTGTCACGGTGACAACCAGGTCCTGTACCCTCCTCCTGATTGCTCTGCTTGAACCCCTGGAGCTGCCCAAGCCACCTCATCGAGGGTCTTCCTGTTTCACTGACACTCTATCACGCGTGACACCTTTCCCCAGGTCCTGCCCTTCTCATGTCACCTCCTGCTCACAGCGGCAGCAAAGTGGGAGATGGAAGTCTCCCCATCCTTGCTTCTAAGGGGCTTTCTCACCCGTGGTATACTTTCAATATTCCTTACCACAACTCAAACGTACCCATGCTCCTGAACTGTTGCTGATTTATTACCCAGTGTCCACGTGAATTTGAGGTGATTTTTTTATACATGTGGGTTTCGTATTTTGTAGTTTATGTTTAAACTTTAAAGAATAGGGGCGCTGAGCCCCGGTGGCGGAGTGGTTGCGCATGGCACTGCGGCCCACTGGGATGGAGGTTCAAATCCAGCAGCAAGGCTGGGCCTCCTCCTCCCACCACCAGAGGGAGTGATGCCCCCAAAAACCTAAAAATAATAATAATAATAATAATAATGATGATGGGTTTGGCACTGGTAGTGAGATAGGAGAAATCCTTTCAGAACTGCAGGCTCCAAATGAGACCCCGTTCTTGTCTTCCTGATCTTGGGGAGATGAAAAGCTTCTGAGATTTTTCTTCTATGCTGTAGCCTTATTTCGCCCCAGGAGATAGCAGTTTTATAATCCCTAAAATCTATCAAGGCTCCCTTGGGATAAGAAGTTATCCAATTCAGATAGTGAGGCCTAAGAGCAATGAATCCAGTTCTTTCTGCAGAGCAGACAGGTCTAGCAAAGCTACTTTCCAAGTTACCTTTTCTTTCTTGATGCTAGGTTTCCAAAGCTCCTAGAGAATCAGTAACAGAATTTTCATTTGATTTAAAATTTTTAATTTCAGACATATAAGAAAATTAGATTAGTAATGTTTTTCCTGATTATAAAATGTAGATCACTACTCTATCATTTATTTTTTAAAGATACACACAACAAATAAATAAGAAATGAAGATAAAAGGAGCTGATGTTTAAAAACCAAACCACTTGTCTGCCTTTTAGAGAGGGTCATAGGGATTCTGGGAGCACTGTGAAGGGACAGTTGGAAAGTAACCAGTAACCATGTGGGGTATACACAAAGGTGAAGAAGATGTCAGAGGAAAATATCAGTGGGGGGTAATGATTTTCCTGAACAAATTATCCCCAAAGAGATTTGTCTGTAGAGAGTCACTCATCTGTATCCCAGGCTCACAAACTGGCTGGCAGGTTTTATTGGCAGGAAAATTGATAAATAGCTTTGGCCTGGATATATAGTTTCTCTCCTTGCACATAAATGTCCTCTGCCTGTGTCTCTTGGCTGTTTTTATCTCAAAGCATTAATCTGTGTTTCTTGGAGAAAATATATCTCAGTTGATACATCAGTAAATTTTCAGCAGCTCAAAGATTTGCCTTAAAACCACATTTTAAAATGTTTCTGTATTAAATTAAGGATGGACTGTCACCTCAATGGTGATCTAAACCAGGAATTTTTAGCCAGCACTTTGCCTGTTTCAATTTGCTAGATGACTCTAGATAGTTTATTCCTGAACTGTCTCTGGGAACATTTTGATACAGTACATCTAGAAATCTGCATTACAACAAAATAAAACATAACAAAAAACCCCCACAGATGACTCAGACGCATCTCAATGATTTAAACTCAAAAGTGGAAACTCCTAAAGCCATCTGTCCATTTTTTAAATGAAGTAAACTATGAAGACGCTTATTTAAATAAGTGCCCAATTTATGCTATTCTGTGTACCACAGAGCTGGTGACGTGATTTGAGCAGCACTAGTTTCCCACCGTTGGCAGTACACCCTGCAGGCATTTATATACTCCAGATTAACATAGTTAAGAAGGTCATGTTATTACTTGAGTAGCTCGTAGAGTAAAAAAGTGAGACTTCTAAGGACTTGCCCGTTCTAACATGCTATGATTCTTAGAATAATTGTCTTGTTAACCCACAGTGGCACATTACTCTGTACAATAGGAAATGAGGCCAGAAAGGAACTGGAAACAAAACAAACCCAGAGGGAAGGAAGGGGTGCACAGGATACCAAATGGAAATCTCTCAATACAAATGGGTAACATGGAATCACTGGAGATGGGGGAGATCATCAAAGATGAAAGCAAAACAAACAAAAAGAACTCACTGCCAACAAGTCAATACTTCATCGTAGGGATCCGGCAGGACAGGGTAGAACTGCCCCTGAAATTTTGTTTTACTGTTTTCTGATGTAGAAAGCCCTGTCTTTCTCCCTAGGAGAGACTGGCAGTTTTTAAACTTCCAACCTTAAAGATTGCTGCTCCATGCTTAACCACGAGGCTCCAAGGGTTCCACATGAAAGTATAGCTTTGTCGATTTCGATCATTGCGGAGTTCACACTTCTCATAATATCTGCTGTGTCTAAAATTTATTAAGTCCCCTATGAAATAAATCTCTCTGTACAAAGATGAAGTGAAATAAATCTTAGAAATGAGGCCAGATTCCGATATAAAGAACATTTACAAAGGTGGACATTTTGACTCAGCTAATGATAACAAACTCAGAGTAATTTCCTCTTTGTCTCCTGAAGTGATATTTTTTTTTGGGGGGGGGGGGCTGCGGGGGGGCATCACTGCTCTCCGGTGGTGGATGTAGGAGGCCCAGCCCCACTGCTGGAATTGAACCTCCGTCCCAGTGGGCCGCAGTCCCGCACACAACCACTACGCCACCGGGGCTCAGCCCCTGAAGTGAGATTTAAAACACAAATGTTTCAATTCTATATTTAAAGCATACATTGAATGGATAAAAACTTTTTATTAAAACTTATGGATTAAAAAAATCATTTTATTGGTGGCTCATATAACTCTTATCACAATCCGTACCTATATCCATTGTGTGAAGCACATTTGTACTTTTTTTGCCCTTATCATTCTCAAAATATATGCTTTCTACTTGAGCCCTTGGTATCAGCTCCTCATTTTTCCCCTCCCTCACTGCATCCCCTCCCTCACCACACCCACTCCCTCACGAGCCCTTGATAATTTATGGATCATCATTATTTTGTCATGTCTTACACTGTCTGACATCTCCCTTCACCACTTTTCTGTCGTCCATCTCCCAGGAAGGAGGTTATATGTAGATCCTTGTAATCAGTTCCCCCTTTATATCCCACATTCCCTCTCCTCTCCCAGTACCCATTCTTCCCACTGGTTCTGAAGGGTTCATCTATCCTGTATTCCTGTGTTCTGGTTCCTATCTGTTCCAGTGCACATCCTCTGGTCTAGTCAGATTTGTAAAGTAGAATTGGGATCTTGATAATGGCAGGGAAGAAGCATTAAAGAACTAGAAGAAAGTTGTATGTTTCATCACTGCTATTCTGCACCCTGACTAGTTCCTCTCCTTCCCATGACCCTTCTGTAAAGGGTTGTCGAGTTGCCTACAGATGGGCTTTGGGTCCCCACTCCATACACCCCATCATTCACAATGATATGGTTTTTTTGTTCTTTGATGCCTAGATACCTGATCCTTTTGACACCTCATGATCACACAAGCTGGTGTCCTTAGTCCATGTGGACTTTGTTGCTTTTCAGCTAGATGGCCTCTTGTTTATCTTCAAGCCTATAAGACCCCAGATGCTACATTTTTGATAGCCAGGTACCATCACCTTTCTTCACTGCATCTGCTTATACACCCACTTTGTCTTAAGCGATCATGTTGGGAAGGTGAGCATTCTGGAATGCCAGCTTAATAGAACAAAGTGCTCTTGCATTGAGGCAGTATTAATTAGAGGCCCAATGACTACCTGCTACCATAATACTAAACCTATAAATAGATCTATTTCCCTATCAACATATATATTTACATATGTATATGCCTATATTTAGACCTCTATAAATGCCCTTTGCCTCCTAGTTCTTTGACCATAGCCCTACAAGGGACAACACTGGAGACACAGTGTATGAACTGTGCCTGATCTGACCCCACCACAAGGAGACAAAACACTAAGGGGATGCAACAGAACAGCAATGGGAGGAGAGCAAGGAAGTCCCCAGAGAATATCAAAAGTAGACTTTGGGGTCAGGGGTCACACATCCCATCAGACTTGAGAAAACATTTGTAAAGGTCAACAAACAGACTGGACTATTTATAGACTTTTCTTTTTTTTTTTTTGTCATGTTTTTTGTTGTTCTGTTTTCTTTACTTGCTTTGTTTTGCCGTCTTGTTTTTGTGCTTATTATTATCTCTGAAGGTCTATCTAGGTAAGATATCTAGGCTGGATAAACAATCTGGGGGAGAAAACAATGGGACCAATGGCGGAGGAGGGCATGGGAGAAGGGAAAGTGGGGAAAGAAGATGGTGTTAAAAAAACCCAGGGACTTGGGGACAACAAGCAATCCAAAATCAGTGGTGAGGAGGGTGTAGGAGGCCTGGTAGGGCTTGATCAAGGACAATGGAAACGAGAGGAAAAAAGCCAAATGAAGACTGAGCATAATAGTGTGACACGAGGAAAGTAAAAGGAAATGGAGTAAACTATAAATCTTAATGCACGTAGCTTACCAAGGGCTATGCAAGTATAAAGAAAATGGAATGAGACTCATGGACCTTTTTTTGTATTGGATATTCAAATTCCACTTCAACCAAAAAACTTGGATACGACCATTGAACTTCTTTTCTCAAGTAGAAAGCAGATAAAAATCCTCTTCTCCATTATAATAATAAGCACAGATATGTAGACCTTTCCAATCTTAGAACAAAGAGCCTCAGTAAGGGACATTGTAAGTCCCAGTGACACCAAGTACAACCTGTGAAACACTGCTCGCCCTACAGCATTCTCATAATTGTGGCTGTTTGAGGACATAGTTGCAGCCATGGTATCAATCTGTCTTTTTCAAAATATTCCACTTTTTAGGTGACTCCCAACCAAATGCAGCATCCATCTCTAGAGACTGGTCCCTCCTAACAGCATGTCCCAAGTACCTAGGGTAAAGTGTCACATTTTTGAAGAGCGTTCTGGCTATGGTCCTTTCAAAGAAGATGATGTTACCCAAATCTAAGAGTCACAGCTATGGTTTATGGTATATGCATAGTAGATTCAGTAACTATGTACTTTATAAGGTAATAGTAATCTTCAACACAGTGTAATTGTACACTTACTAAAGTTTCCTATTGTGTATCAAATACATCATGAAAATAACTTTCTAGTTATAGGTTATTTTCATATGTTACAAATATTCATAAATGTGTTTATTCAATTTTGCATTGACTTATATATTTTAGAATAGAGTGAAATTGACATTGTGCAAATGTACTCTTCCTACATTCCTAAAACAAATGTCCTTACATGCTTTATATTCATCAGTTTTTTTTTATTTTTGGGGGGCATCACTGCCCTCAGGTGGTGGGAGTAGGAGGCCCAGCCTTTGTTCTGTGGAGCTGGAATCGAACCTCCATCCCAGTGGCCCGCAGTCCCGCGCACAACCACTACGCCACCGGGGCTCAGCCCTCCTTACATGCTTTATAATGATAAATACTTTGGGCTGAGCCCCGGTGGCATAGCGGTTGTACGCGGGATTGCGGCCCACTGGGACAGAGGTTCAATTCCAGCAGTGGGGCTGGGCCTCCTACTCCCACCACCGGAGAGCAGTGATGCCCCAAAAACCAAAAAAATTTAAAAACTTCCAAAAAAAAAAGAAAGAACTTCAAACCAAAGTTCAACAAATACTAATATATTTCTATATGATAGCACGTTTTTTAAAAACCATCTTCAGCCACTAACAGAATAAAGAATAAATATCAGTAATTTATGAGTAAATTATGACTGAATTAACTAAATTATAGTATATGTAACAATTTGGTGATGTAAGAAAAAGATATAAGCCCTTAAATTTTCAAATAATGTAGTATTTCAAGGGTTTATAAAAATATCTTCTTTTGAGGCTGAGCCCCGGTGGCGTAGTGGTTGTGCACGGGACTGTGGCCCACTGGGATGGAGGTTCAATTCCAGCTCCACAGGAGCAAAGGCTGGGCCTCCTACTCCTACCACCAGAGGGCAGTGATGCCTAATATATATATATATATATATATATATATATACACACACACACATATATATATATATATTTTAAGCCACTGTAGAGCTTACAGCTAAGATATTTGGTGCTTTACTTAGAGACTGAAATTTTAAATCTGAGATTCAGTTTGACATCTTAGCCATGGATAGCAACTGAAATAATTCTTCTAGTCATAATTGAGAAATATTTTTTGCAAGAAGAAAATAATAATACTCAAAAGTAAAAATACAAATAAAGAGTAAGAAAGAAAAGACCAACATTTAAAGGGCCAGAGAAGAAATTTCTGTCATGTAACAAGCGAGAAGTACTTGAGGCTCTGGCAAATTCAGATTGGATTAAGAGGGAGGTCAACTACCCAAGCACCCAAGTGTCATATTATACCAGGACTTGAACTCTCACAATCAAGTTTACAATAATCTCTGTTTGACAGTAAAGTTGTTTGAGTCCCTTGCCTGTGATTTGGAGGGGATCTGCCAAAGACTTAAGCTAAGTAGACTGTCTGTAGATGAAATCTTTTCTTAATCATCTTTTTACAACTGGGTGCTACAGGGAAAAAATAATCTTTGACTTATTGCTAGCCTGATTAGCCATCTTAAAGGAGTTTTGCAAGCGATTTTTTATAACATAAGTGTGAAGCACATTCCATGTCAATGAAGACTTAAGGGACGTCCAATAACCTGAGACTGACATGTTCTGTGCACAGCGCCAGGATTGTGTTTGTATTCAGGCACAGGTACTTCTCTTCTCATAGGTATTATAATAATCCTCCAGAAGAAAGATGCTCATAGGAAGGTGTGTCCAGATGAGCAGACAGATTTGAGGGCTATTTTAGAGGCAAAATTTGTAAGACTTGGCAATAGGCAGCTCTACAGGGTATGAGGCTAGATAAGAATAAGTTGAGAACTGGGAGTCAAGAAACTCTCAGGCTTCTAGTGTGAGTTTCCGAGATGGATGTTAATGTCATGGTTGAGTTCAAGCCAACGTATCCCTAAAGGACAGACTAGCACTGCCCCATATGGCTTTTCAGGGTGTTACCGTTAGGGGAACAAATTCCAAATTTGCAGAGTTGTTAGTTGGTTTGAAGAATCAATCTTTTTTTTTTTTTTGGGGGGGGGGGGGGGTGGGCATCACTGCCCTCTGGTGGGAGTAGGAGGCCCAGCCTTGCTCCTGGAGAGCTGCTACTGAATTTGAACCGCCAAGTCCCACAGTCCCACACTCAACCACTATGCCACCAGGGCTCAGCCAGAATCAATCTTATATACACAGTTAAGAGTTAGTCCAAATTAAAATGTATAATTCAGTGGTATTTTCTGTTCAAACTGAGATCATTACTACATATTATTCAGTTTTATAATTATTGTGAATGAAATGAATTGAAGATTTCCTTTACAGAGCAAGATTATTTTCTTAAAACTTCTCTAAACAATAGACTAGAGTCTCCGTATAGAGATAGGAACTTAGATTTTGAAAGGCACAAAGAATTCTAAACCATTTCTCCTTCTCTTTTTACCCAGAAAGGTAGAGTAATTAAAAAAGCTTAGAAAATATTTCTTCTATCTACAAGACTAGCTTGTTTCTTTTATTTCATATATTTAAAGTTTGCCCACTTCTGGATCTCATAGTGTGATATCCAAAGGCTAAAGAAAAATCCTGCTCAGAATTCCCCAGACTCCTGTGCAAACATTCCAAAATAAAACCCAACCAAATCTGCTGCTATTGATAAGGCCACCAGACGTCCCGCTTTTTAACAATTTAACAACATCCTGCGGCATTTCAAAATTAAAATATATTATAATGCCATTTTTGCATTCTATGAAAAATTTTGTTGCTCCATATAGATCAGATTTTTTTTTGGGGGGGGACATCACTGCCCTCAGGTGGTGGGAGTAGGAGGCCCAGCCTTTGCTCTGTGGAGCTGGAATCGAACCTCCATCCCAGTGGGCCGCAGTCCTGCGCACAACCACTACGCCATCGGGGCTCAGCCCTTTT
Organism: Nesogale talazaci; assembly: GCA_004026705.1. Lineage (NCBI taxonomy): Eukaryota > Metazoa > Chordata > Mammalia > Afrosoricida > Tenrecidae > Nesogale > Nesogale talazaci. The sequence goes on from PVJH01011388.1 coordinate 51,916, forward strand.
TTTTTTTTTTAGATCAGATTTTTATTACTTTTTTTGGGGGGGGGTGGAGGGAGCATCACTGCTCTCCAGTGGTGGGAGTAGGAGGCCCAGCCCCACTGCTGGAATTGAACCTCCGTCCCAGTGGGCTGCAGTCCAGCGCACAACCACTATGCCACCGGGGCTCAGCCCCTAGATCCGATTTTTAATCAAGGACCCCCACCCCCACCCACCTCTGGTAAATAGTGTTCCGCTTAAAATCTGTGAGTTGATTGATTAAGTTGATTTTGACACATAGTATCCTTTGGATTTTCAAGACACCATGTCTACAGCAGCAGAGAGCCTCCTGGTTCTCCCGCAGAAAAGTTCGTGGGCTTGCACAGTGGAACTGTCAGTAAACAGTAAGATAAATGGAAGTCCCTGTCTTAGCTTGGTCCTGGCTCAGTGCAATCCTCTAGGCCAGGGTGGAATGGCCCCTGCGGGTATCTAAAGCCTCAACAATTTATGGGAGTAGAAAAGCTCATGTTTCTCTCATGAAGCGGCTGGTGGTTTGGAACTGCCAGCCTGGTGATGAACAGCCCTGTGCACAATCCACTGCTGTATCACAAGGCTTTCATAGAGCTCTTATTTCCAAAAGGACATTTTTTTGTGTCACCTGAGAATTCACTAGTACATATGTTCTTACTCATAATCATATTTATAACTTCAGTGGTACAATACCGGTTGCATTTGCGTTAACAAGAAATAATGAACATTTTTCTATTGCTCTAGTATGTAATTTATAATGGAAATTCGTGATACATCGATAGGTGCCAAGTGTTTTTGTCTCTGAACATCTGCTTACATTTCTAATCTTGATTATTGTGTAATTCAGAAATAATGATTTCTAGTCCTAGAATATTTAGTGCTATATTCCTACCCATTAAGAATTTTCATTAAAATTTAATTTTCTTTCTTTCATTAGATTTGCCTCTCTATAAGCCACCTGTTCTAGTTGTTCACTTTCTTCCTCCCAGCTACTGTGCCCTGTTAACTAGCTTGTAATCGTTTTGTTTTGCTTGCTAATTTTAGGGAATGTGAAATGTAGAGTTTATGGTGATGGGCTGGGGGGTGGAGGGGGATGTCTCTTAAATAGCGGTGCCTTGGCAGGAAGTGTAAGAATATGCACATAAAGATGCCTTTAGTTGTAAGGAACAGAAATCCCTTCTAAAAGCCACTTGAATGATAAGGACAATTATTGTTTCACATAACAAGAGTTCTAGAGATAGGCCAGCTTCAGAGTGAGATAATACAGTGATTTCAAAACCGCATAAGTCACCGAGGTGATGTCTCCCTTTTCGAAATTTAGCATAGTGATTAGTCTTTTTTGAGTTGGTCAGTTTTGTTTTAGGCTTCTCCTTTAAAATTGACAAAGTTCAAACTAGAAAAGGAAGATTTCTCTTACTTTCACATCTGCTGCTAAAAAGGAAGAAACCTTTCCCCCAAATCCTTCAGCCTCTTAGCCAAAATTATGTTCCAAAACCTATTACAAAACTAATGATTAGTAAGTGAAATGGAATAATACCTTGTTTTAGATTAGCAGAGAGTCTGTAATCTGGTGGAACTGAGATCCGTGGATGGATTACACTACAAAAAAGGTAAATCTCGGTGTACTTGTACTTACTTACTGATCTGTACTGAACAGTAAGTTTCACAATTTTGTGCTTACTTTTTAATCTGCAGTGAATGGTTTCACTGCATTTTCCCACCACATCATGGAACATGTAGAGTTGTTCGCCATACGTTAGTTAGTAAATAAGCCTAAATCAATTCATATGTACCTGGTTTACTGGGTACTCTGTCCCGGTCAAGGGGTGTGAACTTGGAAAGACAGACTGATTCTGCAGGAAGGTGCTATAGATTTGGGGGAGAGAAAGATGCCAGCCACGCCTAGAAGCAGAATATTTGATGTCGTGAAAAGGGTGAAACTGTTCACGATAGATCAATGAACACAAGGAAACCCAGCCTTCAACGCTACCAATCTTTTCAGACAGTTCATTTTCCCTAATAATGCTAAAATCTTATTTGCCTTTTTTACAATGTTCACCTTTGCAACAATAGAGCAAAAAAAAGCAAAGATGGACTGCTCTGCTGGCTCCTAGGGTCTGTGAGTGTTCAAGGGATTGACAAAATCCATGGGGACAATACCATTCTCTTTTAATTCCAATTTTGCACGAATTTTTTGAAGCTCCTTGTACTACCTTTGGAATTTTTGATAGATGGGAGATTTGTATCTTTTCCTTTATTTATTCTCTTATGAAATCAGTATGACCTCATGGATATTTATTCTATACCCTGGATGAACAACCCAAGCCATTGACTCAAGTTGTCCCAAGCAGACCATTGAGAAGTCTGTTCATTGGCTTCTGTGGACCTTGGACCTAGGCCCCTCTCCCTGCCCCCATTCCATCACCACCACTTGGCACTAACTGTTGAGGGAGCCATTTGAGTGATGGGAAAGCCAGGCTCAGTAGTGCATCTCCAAGGAAGAGGTGACTCAGGGGAGGGAGAAAAATCAGCTAAGTAGCATTCAAATCAAGGTGACGCCTGCTACACTTCTTTATAAATCCTACAAACATTTTAATCTTATAAAAACACATAAGATAAAAGTCTTGGCTAAACTATAAAAAAGCAAAAGCATTTATGAGGGGAAAAAAAGTCAAAACCCTATCATCCCAGAATGAGCAAGCTGGATGAACACTGAGGATGCCACTTAAACTCGGTATCTGATGAGGCTGAGTACGGAAAAGAGCTGCTGTCTGTTCTTACTGCATTTAGATTTGGAGCACACTGTTGATTTTTTTTTTTAACAGTAATGTAATGTGGTAAACGTTAATTATAATGTGAGTGTGCCAGAATGTTCCATGTATTCCTAACTTCCCTGTGAAGACCAACAATACAAGATTATAGAGAATATTATTTGATTTGGGGTTTAGTTTGAATTCTTGCAAAGACTTGATCTTCTGAAATGCTATAAAAATGCTATAAAAATGTTTGCCTTGCTCCCAGTGAGTATCTGCCAACAGTAAAGCAATCTTAAAATATTCAGAAGATATCATTGTGCTCATTTTGTTTCCTGATGATTTCCTCAATCAAATTAACAGGGGCCCAAAGAAAGAGAAAAGGGCTGGCTGGGGGTGTTGTTTGATACGGTGTGGGGAGGTTAAGGATGAAAAGAAAATATTAATTTATAACTCATCCCACACATACCATGATCAGCCACAGTTCATACTGTGGACCCCAGTAAGCCACTTCAATCAGCCAGACAATGTGTCTTGATTCAGGACCTGCTTTATAACAGGCAATGTTCTCAACCCACCAATTTGTTGTCAATGTGTCCACCAGCTGCTCCTTAGGGAAAAGACGAGGCCCTCTAGAGTCTCAGAAGCTCACCGGGAGAGTTTTACTCTATCCTGAAGGGTCAAATTAAATAACCTTTCGAAGCAGGAAACACTCCGGGGGGTGAAAAAGGTGGCGTCCCTGCTATCAAGGGATCGATGTGGCTAGGAAACATCCTGGTACAGCCATGACCCTGACCAGTAAACCACGCCGTTCAACTGAGTACACCATGCGGGACACTTAACTCAGTCTTGGGAATGAGGAGGGCAAGGCAGCGCCTCCTCTTGGAGTCTTGGTCCAGAAGAAGGGCGCGATTAGGTGAAGGAAGAGGAAAGGATGGAGAGAGAGGAGGCAGTTTAAACAACGTGCGTGACATTTGAGAGGTTAATAAACTTTGCAGTTCGTCTGCATCAAAGCGTTCTAGAGCCACGTTTTTTGTTAAGAATACCTGTTGGCCGGTCCCGCGCTGGAGCGATGACATGTTGTTGCTATTGCATGCCACTGTATGGATTCAGACGCCGAGTCAGTCTTTATGACCCGAGAGGGCCTCACGGGTTTCAAGGTTGTCCTCCTTACCGGAGCACATGGGACCACTAGATCTTTTCTTCCTCAGAGCTTCTGGAAGGTTCCAGCTGCCCACCATGCCCAGCACGGCACCCTGTGACCATTGCGACGCCCTTGCTCCTCACTGCCCTTGAATCCATTCTGTCTCACAGCAACGCAAACGGGATAGAGAAGACGTGTCCTGGTGAGTGTCTGAGACTGCACATCTTCGTGGTAATGGGAAGCCTATCCTTCTGTCCAGAGGGCGTGTTTTTTAACTGCTGACCTTGGGGTTAGCAGTCCAGAGCTTTACCTACTAGGGCACCAAGACTCCTTCTTTTCACTGCTTGGAAAGTTATGAGAGGTGTATTTGAAGAGATAAAGGGGGCAGATTAAATCGGGGCATTAACATGAATGGTCTGGAAGACTGACAAGTTTGTGCTTGCATAAGGAAGACCGAAGAGCAATCGAGGCATCGGAATGGTGGTGCTGGAGAAGGACGTGGGAAGTACCACGGACTGCTTAAAGGACAAATCGATTTGTTTGACGGACTGTCTCGTCTTTCTTTTGTAGAGTAGCTGCTCAGTTTGAACTGCCAAATTTTTGGTTCACAGCCCAGCCCTTCTTCCACCACATCATCCAGACGCCTTACAACATTCGTTTGCAAACACTCATTAAAATAAGAGGCTCTGGGCTGAGCCCCGGTGGCGTAAGTGGTTGAGTGCGGGACTGCGGCCCACGGGCCTGGCGGTTCAAATCCAGCGGCGGCTCTCAGCAGCAGCACTGGGTAGCTCCCACGACCACCTGAGGCAGTAATGCCAAAAAAACAAAGAGGCTCTTGAAGAGATTGCTAGCCGGTAGCCTGGTAGTTCCGTGGTTCAGATCGTGACCACGTGCTGTGTGGGAAGGTCAGCAATTCCAAGCTGCTGCAGCCAAGCTGCTGCAAGGGAGGAAGGTGTGACCATCCTGCTTCAGCGGAAGCTTTACAGTCACAGAAACATTGTGGCGCAATCCTAGTCTGTGCTGTAGGTTCGAAATTCTATAGCAGTGGAAGGGAAGAGATTGTTCAGTTTAGCAGGGTACAAAAGTCCTTGCAGAGAGACAAAGTACTCGCTAGACAGGTTACTGAAAAATCTGAAGCGAATTATTAAAGTGGTGATGTGGTTGGGGTCCCTTTACTACAGTTTCTAACTTAAAGGTGTTGTAACAAGGTTGAGAGGAACAGGTAGCCGCTCCTGTTCTGGGTTAAACTTTGGCTAATCTCTAGATGTTTCCCCTGATCAAATTTGTTCACCTATCACCAAACTCCTTGGATCCCTTAAGGATTTGAAAGAGGAGGAAGTGGTTCACTGCCTCCAGAAAGAAAAAAAAAAAGGAGAAAAAGCCCCCCAAAATCAAATGGAATATTAGATGAAATCGACAAGTATATTTAGTAGCTAAAGCCCTTGATGGCAATTTAATTGGCTTGACAGGGATCGAAGCTGTTGGGAGAAAATGATTAAAACTGAAATATACTCCAGACCCCAAGCACATTCTCATAGAGGTAAAAGAGAAAGGAATTGTTCTTTTTGAATAAGCTTTAAATCTGTGCATGGTGCATCAGAGGCAATCCACCTAAAAAGATTGCACAGACAGAAAAAGAATCTCAACTGTTTTGTACAGTGTAAGAGCTGGAACTCTGTTCTGACGCATAACAAAACAAACACTACCTTGCCCTGGGCCATCCTCACAAATCATGGCCTCATGGCCACGGATGAGCCCATTGTCGTAGCCTCTGTCAGTCGGTCTCCACAGACTGACTTGTCATAGTGTGTGGATAGTATAGTAGGTCATAGAGTCATGAATCCTGTCCTATCAGTTGTCCCTGACTGTCATGTTTAGAAGGCCCTGTATTAATCTTATACGCCCTTTTATCTGATAAAATGTCCCAATCATGGTACGGTTCCTGCTTTTGTAGTCCCACCTGTAACTGCAAAGTATTGATCTGCCACCAATCATGCATTTGTGACAAGTTTCCTTTGTTTCATGCCTTATTGAACTAGCATCCCGACTGTGAATGCTCAGGTGTGATTGTGACCTCATGCTAATGGCCTCCCTCCTCCAGAGTATGTCTGTGTTTTTTGTGTTGTCTTTGTCCATTTGAATAAATGTTCTCCTTAAATAATAATAAAAGAATCTTTCGGGCTGAGCCCCGGTGGCGTAGTGGTTGTGCACGGGACTGTGGCCCACTGGGATGGAGGTTCAATTTCCGCTCACAGGAGCAAAGGCTGGGCCTCCTACTCCCACCACCAGGGCAGTGATGCCTAATTAAAAAAAAAAAAAAAAGAATCTTTCCTTTGCCAAATCTTGTTTCTCAAGATAAGATGCTCAAAGTACATGAGACGAAGTCTCACCACCATTCATGCAATGGGGGTGATTCAGGCAGCCCTGGCAACCAAGCCAATTCATAAGTTGGGTGGAAGGAAGAGAGATAGTATCGGAGAAGTCAGGGCGGGTCTTGCCAAAAATCTGCCTGCCAAACCAACAGGTCATGGAGTGTTTCTTAGGCTAGGCTTTGGGGAGAGGGCCTTCTGGCACAGTCAGGTTTGACATGGGCCTTCTGGTTCTCAGGTTGTCCTCTTTAGGGTGGGGTGAGTCCACACCCAACTGCAGGTATTGTGAGTTCTGTCCAATAGAAGGGGGTTAATTCCTAACTTCTAACAATCATGAATTCTAACAGAATTGGAAGACTGAAACAATGAGGCGCATTGTAGGAGTATGAGTTTACTTTAAACAGAGTTGAATGCTATACTGTAGGTCAATTAGATTTGATATAAATTGGATGGTTGCTATTATTTATTATTACTATTATTTCCTCCAAAGAAGGTAGACCTTCTTTGAAATGGGCTCAATTATTTTAAAAATCATACTGGTATCACTTCCAATGAGTGCCCAGGTGCCCCTCTGATGACCAATCTTCTTGTTGTTGCTGCTGTTGTAGGTACTGTGGAGTCACTTCTGGCTCACAGCGACCCAGCCTATAACAAAATGAAACACCGCCCAGCCCCGCACCGTCCCCGCCAATAGTTTGAGCCCATTGTTGCCACCCCTGGATCCAAGGCCAGCCTCTTTTTTGCTGCCCCTCCACTGTCCAAGCTTAACTTCCTTCTCTGAAGACTGGTCTCTCCTGACAACATGCTCAAAGTAGGTGAGATGATGTCTCACCATCCTTGTCTAGATCTAAGAAGAATGTAAGTTAGAAAAAAAAAGTCTTCCTGTTTTTCGCCTGCTTGGTTCTTTACCAAGCATGACGTTCTCCAGGGCCTGGTCCCTCCTGGTGACATGATGTTCAAAATACCTGTGATGAAGTCTCACCAAGGATCACTTCTCCCAAGACAGATTTGTTTGTCCTTTTGACAACCCATGGTACTTTGAACATGCACAGTTCAAATGCATCCATTCTCCTCCAGTTTTCCTTATGAAATGTTCAACATGTACAAAAGCCCATGGAAAGGGACCTGAGGTTTCAGTCAGGCACACCTTAGTCCTCAGAGTCACATCCTTATCCCATGCAATGTGTTCTTGACTGCTGCTTCCATGGGCACTGATTGTGAATAAAGCAAGATTTATTCTTTAGTATATGTGCTGGGAAAGCAAGCACAAAATTTATTCTTTTTTTTTTTGGCATCACTGCTCTCCAGTGGTGGGAGTAGGAGGCCCAGCCCCACTGCTGGAATTGAACCTCCGTCCCAGTGGGCCGCAGTCCTGTGCACAACCACTATGCCACCGGGGCTCAGCCCCATTCTTTTGCTAGCTTTTTCTTTCATCTTATCTTGACTCTCAGACACTTTCTTGGATTTTTGTCCCTTTTGCCCATTCACTAAACCAAGAACTTTGGTGGTATTGTGTGTCATTCATCGGCCTACAAATGTCAAGGTCATCACCTCAAAATAGTGTCTCCAAAGGAAGAACATGAGGCTGCCTATTTCCTGTGAAGATTTAGTATCTTGGAAACCCTCCCTAGTGCCTATGTGAGTTGAAATAAGTTCATTGGTGGTGGTTACATGTATTCCTTCTTTCATTAAAGAAAGGTACCCCCAACGGTTCCATCTTTCAACTTCACCAGGATCACTAGTGATCATGAACATATTTCATGTTTGTAGGTCATTTGGATGTCCAGAATTCACATTTTAAAGATTTCTCTGGGGCTGAGCCCCGGTGGCGTAGTGGTTGTGCGCGGGACTGCGGCCCACTGGGATGGAGGTTCGATTCCAGCTCCATGGAGCAAAGGCTGGGCCTCCTACTCCCACCACCTGAAGGCAGTGATGCCACAAAAAAACGCCAAAACAAACAAAAACAAACAAACAAAAATTCCCATTGATCTACTGAATTATACGTTGATGAGCTTCAGTTTATAGTGCTTTTGGTTTTCTTTCTTCCTTTTTAATTACCAACCTTTGTAGAGGAAGTAATGTAAATACCCTCTTAAAAATTGCGACCTGACCGATCTTGATATAAAAAGTGTAATGGAAGGTTCCAGAGAACAGCATCAGGCTTGCTGGTTGTGCTTCATCCTATGCAAACGTGTCTGGGTTTTGTTTTTGTTTCTTAATCTGGAGATTGGGGATAGTAATACGCACCCCAGGACTGCTTTAGGGATTAAACTACTTAGAATATTTAAAGCATTAAGCATTGTATAAGTAACTGTTAGCATGACTTAGGAATGGCCATTTTAAATCATCCAGATTTACATATGTAAGGTGGGAAGAAAGATGGAAGCATAACTGCTTAGAGAAGCAGCTGTCATTGTAATTGGAATGAAACTTGAGTGTGGTGAAATTGTTGGAGGCTGAAAGTGAGGTCATCTACAGGGAAGAAAGAAACCAAGCATGGTTGGTGACCAGCCATTGGGCACGACCAGGAGGATTCCTTGCAAGATAGTAGATATTGTCTAAAACTGCTCTAAAGGCGTGTCAAAAAAAGAAGAGGTGATTTATAGGATGCTATAGAGAGTGGAAACAAGGCTTACTCTATTACAAAATAAAAATGTGATTTAACCTTTATTTAGAAATTGTACAATTGAAAAAAAATAGTAAGAAACCTCCCAATTACTTGCTCTTGACAATTCCTTTCTTGCCTTCCCTAATATTAAACATAAAGAATTTTGCTACATTCTTGGTATCACACTTTTTATAAATGAAGAGAAGCAATATTTGTTAAGCTAAATCAAGTATACTTTGGTGCACTTGACTGTTTTATAAATGTCAGCTATGAAATGAGTCTCCTCATTAATTACCTTGGAAGCCCTGGGCAAATCCTAATTTTGCTCTCATGTGATAACATCCAAGAGGAATTTAAAATATGACTTTCAAAACAGTTACACAAATGAAACATAAAACCTATCTCTCGTTGATCTCCTTGGTGAGTTAGTCTTCATTCATTTACACATTGACAATTTTCTTTTTCTTTAACTGACAATTTTCCTCATGTTGAAGTTTAACCCTCGACTAAAACTTTTCATATTTGCAAGATTATGTGGATATTTATGCCATCAAAATTTTTTCTTTCAACCAACCGGGAGCTACGTGTTACACAGTTGCTTTCTGCTGGCGCTGAGTGTGCCTGAAGATTCCTCGTGGCTGTGCGTCAGTACCAATGTTCCCCTAAACAGGCCACGGCCGGCATGTCCGAATTCTGTGATGGAGGAAGACTGGCCAGGAAACAAAATTAGCAACTTTTATATCTGTTTACTGTTGTTTGGGCTCCTGGAGAGCTGCTGCTGGATTTTAACCTCTAAGCCAGTGGGCTGCAGTCCCGCACACAACCACTATGCCACCAGGGCTCGGCCCCGTTTACAGTTTTTTGTCTGTCCATTTATACCACACAACCCTTAAAAACCTATATAGATTCAGTTTTCTGCTTAAAATTTCTGCCTCTGAAAGTTCTCATAAACTCTACAGGCATGGAGGTAAAGGTGGCAGTCGTGTGCTTATGTTAATTTTATGATTAACATAATGTAGGGGTGGAGTCTAGCCTGTTATGAAGATAGTCATTGAGGAGCCAATGAGGCCTCCGTGTGGGCATGGCTTTCTCCTGAGACTTCTGGGAAATCTCTCCTTATTTCCCTCGAGAAGATGAGAAGCTATCTTCCCCAGTTGTTGGGAGTTAGCCTCGGAGACGATGAATCACGGACAAGATGGCAGCATCCGAGAAGCTGGAGGACCTGGCGGAGAGACCACACAGCTTTGCCCTGATGGAGTCAGACCTCTGAAGCTGGAGAGGCCACGTGGGGACCCCTGCCAGCGATGAGTTGCTTCTGCCACCACTGGATGCTGTTGATGGACCCTGATCCCTGGAAGCAAGGAGCCATGGGGAGACCCTTGCCAGCTCTGGGATTCTGCACCCACTGGCCTGTCACTTCGTGAGTCGGAAGGAGACGTTATAGACTGGTATCGGGCATATGGGCTAATATCAGATTTATGACTTTGAACTGGACTGGGTTAGGATGCTTTCTCAGTGTTTCATTCCTTTATATCCATATGTGATTCTATGTATTTGTTTCTCTAGTCTACCCTAACACAGTAAAAATAAATAATAAAGTGGTAATAACATCTCGTGGTGTATTAGATTATATCTTAGGCTACTTCACCACCAGCTGCTCCACTAGAGAAAGATGCATCTTTCTGAGTGCGTCAAGACTGTGCAGTTTCAGAAACCACAGTGGGATTTCTATTCTCTTTCACAGGGTGACTATATAAGCACGAACTCATCTCACTGCCATTACATCGATTTAGGCCCACAAGGACCCTACAGTTATAAAGAGATTGTAGCTCATTTCAGGGGGGAGATAGCCTCATCTTGTTCCTATGGAGTGGCTGGTAGTTTTGAACTGCTGACTTTACCAAGTAGATGAAGTCCAGACTTGAGAAGCGTTCCTGGCCTATGTAGACAATGTGTGGCATACGTCTCAGCCTGACTAGTTCTGAGTTTCTTGCTTGTGTTCTTTCTTCTGAGGGGTGAGTGGAGGGGGGTCTTCCTTTTCTGCTGGGCCAGGCCTCATGTTTTAGAAAGGACTTGCCAGGACAAATCAGAAGCTCTGAGACTTGGCATTCTTGTCTGTCTGCCAGTAGAGAAGGCACTGGGCTGGTGCACTAGGGTAAGCATCAGGCTAGCTCGACTTTTCTGTTAGCAGTGGGTTTTGTTTTTTGCCAGGAAAACCATAAGAGTAACTCTACTCTTTTTTTTTTTTTTTTAAAAGCTAGTAGCAACATCTAATGCTAAAGACTTTTTGTTTGTACCACCATGGCTTGGAACCCAGGGAGCCCCCAGCTGAGAATCAATCTAATGTTAAGATCATCTGGGCAAATAGTCCAGAACTTAATGCTTTTCCCTTCAGTGGGATGTGACTTGAATTGCAGTATTTTATTTCTCCAGTCTACTTTTGTCTGTGCGGATAGCCCGAGACCCAATTTAAAAAAAAATCATTTCATTGGGGGCTCACACAACTCTTATCATAATCAATACATACATCTATTGTATGCAAACCACATTGGTACATTTGTTGCCATCATTATTCTGGGAACATTCTCCTTCTACTTAAGCCCTTGGTATCTGTTCCACATACTTCCCTTCCCTCCCCACTCCCCTCTCTCGTGAACCCTTGATAATTTACAAAGTATCATTATTTTGTCATAATTGTACACTGCCCCATGTGTCCCTTCACCCACTCTCTTGTTGTCCATAACCCAGGGAGGAGGTTATATGTAGATCCCTACAATTGGTTCTCCCTTTCTATTCCACATTCCCTCCACCCTCCCAGCATCACCACTCTCACCACTGGTCCTGAAGGGATCATCTGTCCTGAATTCCCCATCCGAACATTCCCTGGTCTAGCTGGATTTGTAAGGTAGAACTGGGACCATGATAGTGGGGGGCGGGGGGGGGGGGGTAGGTGGGAGGAAGCATTTAAGAACTAGAGGAATGTTGCATATTTTTGTTGGTTCTCTGAGACCCAATTTTATTGCATAAACTTAGCATATAATGGATCATCTCATTTAACTGGCACCTCAGAAAAATTTGTTTCTCGTGAGAGTTGAACTAGCTGAGCTTTCCCTGCCTTTGTGTACTCTTCTCACAGAAGTGCACTGTGAAGAAGCTGAACTCAGACACAGGAATCAGCTATGTAAACACACGGTGTAGGACTGGCCATGTTTATTCTAACAAGATCTCCCATTTCTCAAGACCTACTTAGCTAAACTTTAGGAATAGTGAGTCTTCAGGATCTGTAGAAAATGAGACAGTTGGGCTGAGCCCTGGTGGCACAGGGGTTGAGTGTGGGACTGCAGCCCACTGGCTTGGCGGTTCAAATCCAGCAGCAGCTCTCCAGAAGCCAGGCTGGGCCTCCCACTCCCACCAGAGGGCAGTGATGCCTAAAAAAGAAAGAAAGAAAATTAGACAGTAGTACTGCATTTTCTGAAGGGACGAGAACAATTCTGCCTTTTGGGTCTCACTTCCCCAACCTGACTTTAGACCAGCTGTGTTAGATGTTCTGATTGTACATCTTCCAAGGCAGATTTACTTGTTCTTCAGGCTATAGAGACTAATGCTCCATAGAAGCAAGGATGGTAAGACTTCATCTCATGTACTATGGACACGTTATCAGGGCAGACCCATCCCTGGAAAAGAACGTCATGCTTGGTAAAGGCGAAAGTTGGAGAAGAGAGAGCGGGCCTCAACAAGATGAGCTGACACGGTGGCTTTGCAATGAACTCAACAACTGTGTGAGGAGAGTGCAGAACTGATTATATCACCGCACTGGGCTGTGTTTTGTTCTGCTATGGAACGGATTAGGTGGCACCCAACAATAACATGAAGGATGGTAGACAATGCACCAAGCTTCAAAGGATCCCAGTAGGATGGATCTTTCATGCTTCTCCTGCTTCAAGCCCAGAGCTAGAAAAATGAATACATTGTTGTTAACTATGAATTCTATCTTTCAACCTTTCATCATCCTTTCCCAATTCCTTAACGTCTTTCCTCAGTTCTTCGTACCCTCCACCCCTTGTACTCTTGACTAGTAGGCTGTGGGTGAACCAAACTTTCTTGGCCATGCCAAAATCAAAGCCTACACTGAAGATGAGCTTCAGGATTTTTTTTATTGTGCTTTTACAAAAAGAGTAAGGTGTCATGCCTTAGAAATTATGTCATGAAAAATATTTACCTTTGTTGTAGAGGTTGCTTCTTTCCCCTTTGACACCTCCACCAATTGCCCCTAGAACGGAATCTGATTCAGGGTGATCCCATAGAGTAGAACTGTCTGCTATAGGGCTTTTTTTGTTTCTAAGTTTACTTCTTTGCTTTTCGTTGAGAATATATACAGTAAAGCACACAGCATTCAACAGTTTCTCCGTGTGCAGTAGTGACACGGACTACATCAGAGTTGTGCAACCTTTCTTACTCCTCAGAGTCCTTCCTCCCCCAGTGACATAGATTCACTCCCTGCTCCGGTGTTTATGGAACCTTTCCAGTTAATGCTGTCAGATGATCCCAGAGAGATAGTTCTTCAAAGCGCCTAAAGCTCAAAGCCCACATTTTTTAACTAACTAAGCTACACTATTGTTCCAAAGAGTTTTCAACGGCTGACTTTTTTGGAAGTCAGGCTTTTCTTCTGACGTACCTGAGTGGGCTGAAACTTCTCTGCGACTTTTGGGGAGTAGGCAAGTGTGTTAGTCTATCACACCCAGAGGGGAAGACTCCATCACCTTTGTGACACGAATTTCTTCTTACTTGCAGCAAGAGGTTAAGGTATGAAGTGATGGTTCTTGTTTTCTTTCTTCATTGTAGCTGGCCCTTTTCCTCTGAGGGACAAAAAGGCCATTGAACTTCCCATGGTATGTCTCTAGAGGTAGACTGGTCATGCTTAAAATTTTAGATATGTAAAATAAGGATTAGGGCTAACGCAGTGTAGGTAGACAAAACAAATAGTCGAGTAAACTATTTGCATATTATGTTTTCCCCTCCAGGTATGTGAATATCTATATTGCTTTTTAAAAAATCTGTATCGCTTTTACAGTTCAGATGAGTTTCCTTATCAATCTGATGAGAAGGCGGTAAAAAACAGTACTTACCTTTCCAGTTACGTCCTTACCTTTTTAGAACGTTCTATGCCTTTAGCATATTGACGGATTTCCTGTGCTGTAAAGCTAGTGAAAATAAAACAGAAGCATTAGACCAGAGTAATAGCTTTGCTGTGCCATCAACTGCTAAACTCAGCAGGTAATATTGAGTTAGTCTGCAAGTCTTTTTTTTTTGAGATGCCTTTTCCCAATAGGAAAATGATTTACTAGTTTACAACTCAATCATTTTGCCCTAAGCCTTGCCTCAGCTGTGTCTATCTACTTGAATGTATATGAATGGTTGGGTACACTTACTAAATTATAGGAGAGATAGTCTCTCTTTTAAGTAGCTTACTATATCGTGTTCTGTAGCAGCAACACCCCAAATCTGTATCCATCAGTAAAGCAAAGAAAGGGATCAACCAGTCAGAATGGGAGTCACTGCTAACTGTTGGGTCTTGCAGTTCTTCTCAGCCAGATATTAACCCACTAGCTCCTAAAATGTGGGAAATCCTGAGAATGAGGGGGGACTTGTGGGAAACATGGGGGAGATGTGACTCAAAGCTGCAGTTATTGGTCAACTGGTATGCAATATGTAAGCATTTGGTTGATTGACATTGCTGTACCTGTGTGTGCCAGCTGAACATGACCCTTGTAAATGCACAGTCCGGACAGGAGCAGGGCAGATGCTCAAAAAGGTAAGAACTAGAAATGCTGTGTGGTATTTCCGGGATGGGATGGGGGGTGGGGGGCGTGGTGCAGTGGCCTTAAGGGCAATGATAGTAAAGTGTTCAGTAAATTAATTATGAGCCTTATAATATCGGAGTAATTTGGATGTTGTTTATGCTTTGGACCCAAAGGATATACTACAATGATTTTATAAAATCTAATGCCTTCAGTTTTGGAAGGAATCTTAGAATACACTTAGATTGATTCCCTTAATGCATCCGTCAGTCAAGGACCAGGATCACCGTCTCCCCCATCTGTTGGCACTGTGAGCCCTGAAGTGAGGATTCAGACTTGAGCTCTTCCCTTCCTCCCTCAGGACTCTTTGTGTAATGGCTGTGGGATTCTGCAGAGGTGAGGCTGATGAATAGGCTTGACCAAACAAGGATGGGGTGATAGGAGAAACCTAGTGTCCTGCTGGTCAGTAGGTCTTTTTAAACACCTATGAAGAGATATAGCTAGAAGACATTACATTTTTCCTCTTGAAAGTATGACAGAACAACTTTGTAGCCAGATAGACTCACGTTGGACCCCACTTCTCTTCCCTAACTGCTTTGTGGTACTTGTCAAGTTACTTACCTCTCTTCCTACCGCAGTCCCCGTTAGAGACCGGCAGAAGGGCCCCTGTGGGTTTCTGAGACGTTATTTATGTGAGTGCCTGGTGGTTTTGAACCTAGGAGCACCATGGATAATCCACTACACCTCCAGGACTCCCAGGAAGGAGGATAGTAGTTCTCGTGGTGTTTACAGGGATTCATTGGTGTCTATGTAAGACAGGTAGAACTTCTGAAAACTTCTTAACCTTGTTACTATTAACAATCATGGTTTCAAACCCTTCTAGCATTCATTCCTGGTGCTCAGCAGATGGGTTTCCTGGCAGAACACAGACACACCAGGCAGTAGACAAATAAGCCTCCATGTGGCCACTGAGTTAGTGTTAGGAAGCAGAGTAAGGAGGCAAAAGGCAGGCCGCCAATGCTACCTTGAAGGAATGTGGGAGTTGAGGGTGGCGAGGGGAGGAGACAATTCAAAAGGATGAATGGTTACAAGCAAAGGAATGGAAACACCGAAGTAGTTAAGGGGACCGTGGAATGGCTGGGCCAGGCCGGAAGTTGGTGCTTTGGTGTAAAGAAGTAATTGATGAAGCAAAGGCTCCAAAGTGGCGGGAGACCTTGGAAAGTTGACAAAAAGCTCGGGGAATTACTCTGAGTGTTTGCCGTGGCCCTTGGATTCCTCGTCTTCTTTTAGCCCAGGGCGGCCCGCAGGAAATGAGGGTTTGAGCAAAGGGAGGAGGGTTAAAACATCGATGCAAACACACCTTGCACGTAGTGAGCATTAAAATAAATGTTAGTTCCCTGGTGCCCCAGGAAGCTGAAAAGATGACTTTTAAAGAGAGCGCGGGAGAGGGAAGTTCAAAGTAGATGTTTACCTCGAGGGAAGCTAGACATCGCGATTTACCAATCAGAAACCCTCGGGGGAAAACAGTGGCGCCCAGAGCTCCCATTACTCAGCGGCCGCCGCGGCGCAAGGCCGCAGCCACCGGCGGGGAAAGCCGGGAGAGAAGGCGAGCGGTACGGGGCGCTCGACGCATGCGCCGCAGGCCGCCTCCACTCCCCCCCTCCCGCCGGCGTCCCTTTCTCGGAACAAAACTAGCGCGGAGCCGCGGACTTGCGCAGTTTGCGTAGACTCCGGTTTCCGATCGCTGGCCTTAGACTCTCCTTCGGGCAGGCGCGAGCGGCGCGCTTCCCCTACGCGAGCGGCGTTATCCCGAGTGCATGGCCGGGCGCCGCGAGTACGTCCGAGGCGTAGCTCCCCGAGAGGCACGGGGTGCGGCTGCGCAGGAACGCCAGTGCTCCCGGTGCGCAGCTAGCGTAGAGCCGGGGCCGCCGCGCGGGCTTCCGCGACGCCCTTGGCGCAGGCGGCTTTGGTGAATACACGATTTGGTGCAGCCGGGGTTTGGTACCGAGCGGAGAGGAGATGCACACGGCACTCGAGTGTGAGGTAACTATAAAACCCCGATTTGTTTACATTCCCTCCCCCAGAACCGGCCCCAAGCGCGGCGGCGGCTGCGAGTCCCGGGACGGCGGGGGGTAGAACGGGAGCGAACGGGGGCGCCGGGGCTGGAGAGCCGGGTGCTGGGCTTTCCGCAGCTGCTGCAGGCGGCGGCGGCGGCGGCGGCCAGGGCGAGCCGGAGCAGAGCGCGCCGGGGACAGCTCGTGGGGCGCCGCGGCTCCTCGTGGGCGCTCTGGGCGGCTGCGGGCCGCGGGGTGGGCGGCCGGGACTCGTGGTCCGCGTGCGGGACCCGTGCCCGGCCCAACCGCCGACGGAGGCTGGGGGCAGCCGCGCGGGCCGCTCCGGGACGGGGG
>PVJH01011389.1:0-35148 GCA_004026705.1 Nesogale talazaci
CTGTGGGATCACAAGACCAGAACCCTTTTACGGGAGTAGAAAGCCCCATCCTTCTCCCAGGGACCCGCTAGTGTCGGTTGAGCTACCGGTCTTGCAGTTCGCAGTCAATGTGTTGCCAAGTAGAGGGCCAGCCACCCCAAGAAGATGGCTTGACATAGCGGTCACAACCATCCGGACTCAAACAAAACAGCAGATGTGAGGATGGGCAGGTCCGGGCAGGTCTTTGCTCAGTTGTGCGTGAAGCTGTTATGAGCTGGAACTCAATGAACAGCACCCAACCAAAACCACCATAATAGAGTCTGTTGGCATCTCTGGGTGATGGACACAATGAAGTGCTTGCCTACTCACAGTGAGGTTGGCACTTCGAACCAGCCCAGAGATGTCTCAGAAGAAAAGCCTGGTGATCTTCTTCTCAAAAAGCCACACTTGCTGCCGTGGAGTCTGTCCTGACTCATAGTGAGGTTTCCAAGACTGACACCCTTTACAGGAATAGAAAGCCTCATCTTTCTCCCTCAGAGCAACTGGGGCTTTGGAACTGCTCACCTTGAGAGCTAACATGAGTCAGGAAAACCCCGACGGCCAATGATGAGAGCAAACAACTTTACGGTTAATGCACTATACTACCAGGGCTTTAATAACAACCAGGAACAAAATCTTTTCTGAGGATAAAAGGGCTAATCTACTTATCATCGTCAAAAAGTATCATTTAGTATCCCCGGGACATGATTTTAAGGAGCATTGATGATGCAGTCAAGAGAAAGACAGGGCTTTATACTCCCATACAGAGTCACAGTCTCTTCAACCCAGGGTTCCAAGACGTGAATGCAACATACTGGCATGAAACAGGGAACCAATAGAGAGTCTGAGAGGCTGGTCCCAATCGCAACTACATGGACAACCTCTCCTCCCCACAGAAGAATTCACTTCAGAAGATAGCGCTAAAGTCACAACTCAGGGAGAGAAAGGGACATGTCTGATCAGAGCACACAGGAGCAAATGAAAGGGGAGGAAGAAAGAGTGAAGTCCATCAAGCCCTGAGGACATATTTCTGCTCAGCACAGCCAATGCACAGATTGGACCATATGAGCAGCCCCACTATGAGATATGATGTCCCTCACTGACCCAAACTGCTTTATGGGGACAACACTGGGGACACAGTGCAGGAATTGTGCCTAATCTGACCACACTACACTACACTAAACCAAGGCAAAATACTAAGGGCATGCAACAGAACAGAAAGGAAAGCAAAACAATGAAGTCCCTGGGAATGCCAAAAATAGACTGTAGGGCCATCAGACTCAACCAGCAAACACTCCTAAAGATCAACAGACCTTGAACTATTTATAGACTTTTGTATGTGTATCATTGGTGTTTTTATTGTTGTTGTTATCTTTTTTGTTATTGCTTTGCTTTGCTTCGTCTTATTTTTGTGCATATTATTATCTCTGCATGTCTATCTAAATAAAATAGGCAGGACAAACAATCTGGAGGAGAAAACAATGGGACCAACAGTTCCAGGATGACATGGGAGAGGGAGAGGCAGGGGAAAGGAAGTGGGTATTAACAAACCCAGGTACAAGGGAACAACATGGAATCTAAAAATCAATAGCAAAGAGAGTGTAGGAGACCTGGTAAGGCTTGATCAAGGGCAATGTAACCTAGAAGAATTACTGAAATCCAAATGAAGGCTGAACATGATAGTTGATCAAGAGAAAAGGAAAAAGAGGGAAGAACTCGGAGGCAAAAGCCATTTATAGAGGTCTAAATATAGGTATGTACATATGTAGCTATATATAACAATGGGGAAACAGAGCTATGTACAAATATTTACAGGTTTAATATTGAGGTAGGAGAAGGACATTGGGTCTCTACTCAAGTACTCCCTCAATGCAAGAGCACTTTGTTCTACTAACTTGGCATTCCATGATGCTCACCTTCCCAACAAGATCAGTGAAGACAAACAGGGTACTAAGCAAATGGGGTGAAGGAAGCTGCTGGTTCCCAGCTATCAAATGATATATCGTCTGGAGTCTTAAAGGATTGAAGGTAAACAAGTGACCATCTATCTAAGAAGTAGCAAAGCCCACATGGAAGAAGAATACCACCCTGTGTGATCACAAGATGTTGATAGGATCAGGCATCGAAGACCCAGAACCAAAAAAGATCATACTGATGCAAATGAGGGGGAGGTTGGAGTGGGGACCCAAAGTCCATCTGTAGACAATTAGACATCCCCTGACAGAAGGTTCACAAGAAAGAGATGGGCCAGTCAGGGTGCAGTATAGCACCAACAAAACATACAACTTTCCTCTAGTTCTTTAATGCCTCCCCCCCCCCAATATCATGTCCCCAATTCTACCTTACACATCTTGTTAAAACAAATCATGTACACAGGCATAGATAAGAGCTGAAGACATAAGGAATTGAGGACAGATAAGCCCCTAAGGACCAATATTGAGAATAGCCATACCAGGAGGGGAAGGGGAGGGGGAGGGGGGATAGGAGGAACCTATCACAGTGATCTACCTATAACCCCCTCCCAGGGGGGGTGGACAACAAAAAAATTGGTGAAGAGAGACATCAGACAGTGTAAGACATGACAAAATAATATTAATTTATGAATTATCAAGGGGTCATGAGGTGACAGCAGGGAGAGAGGAGGAAAAATGAGGTGCTGATACCAAGGGCTCAAGTGGTCCATCTTTATGGGAGCAGGTAGCCTCATCTTTCTCCAGCAGAGAGCCGTGAGTTTGAATCACAGAGCTCACAGTTAGCTTCCAACACCTAACCACGAACACCGGCAGGGATCATCTCCACAGAGACCACAGCCCCGGGCGCCCCATGGGATGGTGCCACACTATCCTCTGGGGTGGCTATAAGGTGGAAATGACTGGATAACATTTTGAGCTGGAAGCCAGTGTACCCTTCAATTTTATGCTGAGCAGCAGGGGCCGCCTGCCCTTTCACATCCAAATGGCCCAGTTAGGAATTGTTCTGAACCACCATTCATGTGAATTTTTTTTTTAAATTCTCCTCCACTAGCAAATAAAACAATATACCATGGGTCAGCAAATCATCTGAAAGAAGCAGATGGTGACAATTTTCAGTTTTGCCCCCAGGTCTATGGTCTTTATCACCACTACTTAATGCTGCTATTGTACTGAATATAGTCCCAGACAATGTGCAATTGAACAAGCATGGCCGTGTGCCAATAAAACTTTATTTATGGGCATAGAAATTTAAACTCCATATAATTTTCTCATGTCAAGAAACATTCTTCTCTCCCTCTCCCCCCTTCCCCAACCATTTAAAAATGCACAATCCATTCTTGGACCATGGGCCATGCAAACAAAACAAAACAACAGGGGGCCACAGACTGGCACCCCTGAAATGTACAACAAAGGAAGTCAGGAATTCCCACACTGGAAATCGTCCCCCAATATTCAGCCCACAAAAAGCCAGCTCTTGGACAGCATTGGCTACAGGGGCTGTTCTGAACATATATGTGCAGCCATAACATCAAGCGGATGAAGTGACCTCTCACTTTTCTCACTGCTGTTGGGAGACTCACTGAGGCTGCCCAATATGGGATGTGACTCACCCTCACTAAACTCTGCCTGGATTAGAGATGTAAGTATGCTGCTTTATCTTTCCCCCCTGCCCCACTAGATGTTAACAGAGGCCACGCCTCGTTTACAGGTGTGTCCTTACAGCTCCCATAGAAACATCTCTCCGAACTTTATACACATACAGAGGTCACAGTCTCTAAACCAGAGGAACACATTCTAGATCAAGACAGGACCTTTCCTTTTTAGTCTGTTAGTTCACTTAAAAGATCAAAGTTCTATGAAATTGAGTCTGTGATCAGACATCCTGTCAAGGCTTCCATAAGTCTTCAATAGACAAACAAAGAAGAACAGGAAGCCAAGAGGTGAGGAGAAAGAACTGAGGACGAAGAAAGGGGAAGAGAGAAAGGAGAGAGGATAAGAAAGAAGGCAGGAGGGAGGAAGGGATGGAAGAAGCATGGTCAGAATTCAGACTATTCCCATGTCAAGTTCTAGATCTGTGTTTCCCAAGGTGGGCAATCTCACCCACTGAGTGATATTGGAAGCATCCTGAGAGTCTGCAGAAGCAGATACCTACACTCGATCCAGGAGGATGCACTCTAGTATAATCATTTTTGCTGTGAGCAGGGACGTGTAATTTGGCTTTCTTCTGAAAGGGGGTTGGGGACTCATGTTCTCAAGGAACATCTTTGGGTCCAAAAGATGGTGGCCATCATCCTAATGCATTTCACAAAATCTCTCAAGAGGCCAGCCATGCAACAAATGTACAAATGTGCTTGGCATACAATGGGTGCATGTATGGATTGTGGTAAGAGTCGTATGAGCCCCAAATAAAATGATTTTTAAAAAGAGAAAGAGAGCTTCCATTAAGCCTATGGGTGGCAAGGAAAGCGCAAAATCCATTTTCAGAGTTCCCAGAGTCTCCGCTGACACTCTTGGGCCATGGACGAGGCCTGTAAACAGTCTCATCCTCAGACAGTGTGCATTGCAAAGTGGTTTCTTGCAGAGACCACTTAAAACTTAACAGCTCACCATTTGCTTTCTCCTTGGATCCATAACTCATTCTGGTTTTTGCTATTTTCTGTTTTCTTTTGGCTTGAGATATCTGTGTTTATTGTGTTCTTGTTGGATGGGTTTCATGCCTTTCTTCTTTTTTTGTTGGTGTGATTTTCTTCCTGTAAAATCCGGGATAGGCGAATCTACAGAGACAGTAATGCAAGTAATCCATTCTGAGGATTATGATAGGGACGGTTGGGGGGGAAATGTGGAGCTCATAACAATAGATGCCATAATGAAGAAAATGATCCACAACTGATGGCAGTAATGATCGCACAAGTCTTTTTAATATAGCTAGACCATTGAACACTAGAGAGCCGGCATCTGATAAAGTCGCTAAAGCTATTGTTTGCTTCTTAACTGTGCGCTGTTTTTCAGAGATGCCATCTTTACTTTCTGTAAAACTGTCTCTTATATTAAGAAAAAATATTTTCACTTATATATGGGTCTCTGAAGGTGTCTTTTAGACCTTTTAAGAATGTCAAGATCCAATGATCTGACGAGCAGCGCACAGTGCAAGTTATCTTGACAAGAGACCAACCGGCTCAGAACCTGGGTTTGTGGAGAGCCAGGGATGATCTTGTTCATTTTGAAACCCTAGAGACATAGCACTCACAGGCCCGGGCAAAGGTTGTTGAGTGAATGAAACATGAACAAGGGACATGTTCCCATTTAGAGAATGCAACCTTTCTTCCAGCGCAAGCACCAGTGCTTACACAAGGCTGTGTTCCTGGGAGATAAGAGCCACCCGAGAGAACCCTAAGCAGAAAACAAAGGGGGAGTCTTGCCAAATGTCGGGAATAGCCAACCTGAGGGGTATCCCTACAGTTAGTGCAAATACTCCCCTCAGAGATGGCTTGATGGCCATCCAACTCAATCCACCTCTTTGCCTAAAATGAGAAAATGACCTAAAATTGCCCCAGGATTAAACAGGGCTGAGTTAGAATCAACATTTTTCCAGGACAAGAGGGAAATCAGAGGAGTAGAAACAGCATTGCCATATCAAAGCTAGAGTTACTTTCAAAGTCATGTCTACTTAACAAAGAAAAGGGGAACCGGCCACTGACATTAGACAAATAATAATAATTACTCTTTCTGATCCTGTGTCTAGGTTTTTCCTCCAGCGAATATTCGACTCACTTCAGCCATAATGATCTGATGTTTGTCTAACCCTCTGGCCTTGTCTGCGGTTCATTCAATTACCACCAAATAAACACGGGTCGGGAATGAAAGGGTTGTAGGGACCCGGTGTGTAGAAATCGGTGGGAGGACCGAGCCAGGGTACCTACGGGGTATGAAGGATCACTTCTGAATCAGGCGGAGACACCCTCCCTCTGCAGCTCTTTGCCTGAACACCAGTGGGAATGGATTGAATCCCATTCCTCCAAAAGATATGTTGAAGTCCCAACCCCTGGTCCCGCTGAACATGACCTTGTTTGGAAATAGGTTCTTTGAAGATCTTGTCAATGAAGTGAATGTGAGGTCACCCTAATCTGATCTAGTGGTACACTTTTTTAACAGTGTCCCACACGTGCAGCCCCAGACAGCTAAGGGCATCACAGACATGGTATTGCTCCATCTCAGGTGGCTGAACTTGCCCCTCTAAGAAGTTGAGGGATGCCGACCACTCGGGTAGTTGCATAACTAGTTAGCATGCCAGACTCTCCTTCATCATCAGAATTAACCAGACAAATCGCTCCACCAACTAAGAACGGCCATGCACCACCATCGGAATAGAGAAAGAGCTATTAACCTGTTGACCTTGTCTGTGTCTGGGCCAGGTGAGGTTCCCCATGTTGAAGAGCCTGCCAGGATGCCGTGCAGCACCAGTGAAACATGCAATTTTCCTCTAGTTCTTATATGCTTCCTCCCTCCCTACTATCATGACCCCAGTTCTACCTTACAAATCCAATGAGACCAGAAGATGCACACTGGTACAGATAGAAACTGAAAACACAGGGAATCCAGGACAGATGAACACCTTAAGGTGAAAGTGGCAATACTAGGAGGGTAAAGGGAGGGTGGGGTAGAAAGGGGGAACCGATTATAAGGATCTCCATATAACCTTCTCCCTAGGGGACAGACAATGGAAGAGTGGGTGAAGAGAGATGTATAAGACATGACAAAATAATAATAATTTCTAAATTACCAAGGATTCATGGGAGGACAAGGATGGAGGGGGGTAAAATGGGAAGCTGATACCAAAGGCTCAAGTAAAAAGCAAATGTTTTGAGAATGATGAGGGCAACAAATGAACAAATGTGCAAAGCATAATGGACATATGTCTGGATTGTGATAAGAGTTATAGGAGCCCTCAGTAAAATGATTTTTAAAACAAAGAGGAGAACAGATACAGCAAGGAAGACAGGGGAAGGACAGCCCTGTGAAGATGCATCTACAAGCCAAGTAAGGCCTGGGACTACCCGAAGCTGACAGAGTCAAGGAAGGATCTTGCCTAGACACTTGGAAAGAAATACACCATGGCAACATTGATTTAGACTCTGGTCCACAGAACTGTGAGAAGGAATTTCGGTTCTTACTCCCCAACCAGTTGGTAGTATGTGATTACAGCAGCACCTGGACCTGGCCAACACGAAGTCTCCCTTCCCTCAAGTCTGTGGAACCATTGTGGAGGATGGGATGGTGCCCGGGACAAGATCTGAAGATGCTCCCAGTGGGGCCGGCACTCTGCTCTCCCCCAATGATGTCTGACTGCGGGTGGAAAGGAACAGAGGGGCCTGGTGACCTTTCATGTTACCCATTGCTGTTTTCTCAAGTCACCCTCATAAGATGTTCTTTTGTAAATCTGCAGATGCTCGAGCAGGAGGATGTCTGTGGAAGCTGCTGCAGTTTGGACACTGTGAAAAAGACAGCAGGTTCAGGGCCAAGTGGGGATGCGAACTCACTTGGCCTCTGCTTTTAGAGCAGAGCCTACCTGGCAACCTTCTCAGGCCCACAGAGGTGCCGCTGCAGCCCTCCTCCAAGCTCTGTCTTAAAGATTGAATTGTGTCTCCCTCAAAGCTATGTCGAAGTCCTCACCCCTCTTCCACATGCTTGTGAATGTGACCTCAATTTGAAACCATCTTCAGAGATGTTATCCGTGAATACGAGGTCTGCTTTATTGCAATAAAGTGGATCTCCATCCAAAAAAGAAAAGGGTTTTCTTTTGTAATGGTATACATAGACTTTGTGAGTTGTGCAAAGAGGCTTCAAAAAGTTTATGGGGAAATTAAAGGATAATGGAATTTTCCCATATACTTTTTGACCTAGTCTGAGACCAATGATCTCATTTTTTCATGTCAGTGATATCTCAGAGGGTAGTTGTGATAGGGCCAAGCCTGACTGGCTGATCTCCAAACCCATTTCCTCTTCTTCCTGGGAACACTCTAAAATAAATAGATGATAGATATAGATAGATAGATAGATAGATAGATAGATAGATAGATAGATAGATAGATAAACTCGCTATCATTAAGTTGATTCTGCTCATAGCCACCCTACAGGACAGAGTAGAACTGGCCAAGAACCCCCAGCCCATTGTACATGTGGTGTTCATCCACTTATTTCCAAGACGATAACTCTTTATAGGAAAGTGTTCCCTTTCTGCTGCAGAGCCCAATGCATGCAGCCAAATGAGGCTTAGCATAACTGACATTATCTGACTTCTCAAAAGCCTCCAGTGGTTCAAAACAATTACTGAACACCAACTGGAAGCCAAGCACTGTGCGAAGAACCAGGAAGACAAGGATGTCCTGAGGACCTTGCCATCGAATAGAGAAATGAATCTATCAGTTACTGCTCAAAAACACAACTCCAAAGTGTCCATGGTTGTACTAATACTTCTTCCTGCTCATAGGTCTACTGGCTGGCTAGGATGGCACTTCTTAACAATCCAAGTCCTATGTGAATCTGCTCTACTCCAAACCGCTCTCTTCTATGGGTTCTCTGCTCCCCAGGGTATTGCTCTTCCTACAGCAGGAGGCACATAAGCCTGAGGAGTGGGTCAAGAGAAGTGACCACTTATAGATGACGTTCAAACTGGTACATTGTCACTCCCACCCACAAGCCTTTGGCCACAGTAAGTTAGAGAGCTAAATCCAATATCCAGGGGCTTAAAAAGTTCACCCCCACTCATCATCCAGAGGTTGGAGGGAAAAATTAAAGAAATAAACAAATTAACAAGAACTCAGCAAAATTAAAACAATGGGAGACAAGGAGGCCCAAAGCCATCTGTGTAATCCTGGGGAATTGTCTGTCTCTCTCTGGTTACATAACCTGACTTCTAAGACAAGAAACAGACTCAACGGTCTCTGATATTTCAGCCTGATTTTTGCCTTTGCTTTGTGTGATTCATAGACCATTAGTCCCAAGAGACATCATGCCAAAAAATAAGACAAAGGCTCGATGAGCAAATGCACTTGGAAAATGCTGCATGTGGTCTTCCTTTCCTAGAATAGCCACAGTTATGGAAAGTCCTGAGATTCCGGAGGAAGAGAGCTATTGTACTTCAGCTCCTTGCCAGATGTCTTTGACTGAAGGATGTCCCTCTCTGCCCCTTCTTGTATACACCACACAGCCAAGGACCTAATAACGCCCTTACCATGGACTGGCTTGTAGAGGCATATTTTTTGATGTCTACATCCTCGCTCTCCAGATCACTCCTATCTGCATGATCTAGGTCTGCTATAATGTTGAGGACCAGCTGCCAAGATGGCAAGGTCAATGATAGCCCTGTCCAAAAGTCAGAGACTTGGACGCTCTCCAAGGCTTCGTGCTACCCTTCTCAATAGTCATTGTCCATGTGACAAGCAAACAAATCGGCTAATAGAATGTATTGATTTAGATTCAATGTACCATGAAGTCCTTGGAACAAGGTACAAAATAATGTTTTGCCTGCCAAGTTTCTCCGACAGATTGAATATAAGTTTTGCAATCAAGTTGTTCAGGACTAATCTCTGATCAGACATCCCAATCCCATCTTGTCTCTGTTTCTCTCTCTTGCCTCTCTACCCCCCGCTTTCAGGTTCTCTCACTGTTGCTGTGCAGGTCACAGCATTATAACAGACATTTCATAACTGGATGGCTTTAACAAATGGGAATTGATGTTAAGAATCTAGAAGTCTGAATTCCAAGTGCTGCCTCTAGAGGAAAGCTGTCCGTCAACTTGGGAGGAAGAGCCTCACCTCTTTAGCTTCTGCACCCTGGTTCCTTAAATATCTCCATGTCTCTTGATATAACTCTTCCCCTAGATCTAGCAAGTTCTCAGCACAGGTGCTTTTGGTCTAAGAGACATGCTCCACTCCTGGCTCTTCTTTCTCCATAGTAAGGAGATTGCTTCCTGCCTGTGTCTCTGTCCTTTTCTCTTTGGTGATAAAAAGTGTGACTAAAGCAAAGGTGGGACTCAAGTAAAGGTGACTCTTGAGTCCATATCCTCTGATATGCCGTGACTCCATGAGACATAATTTACACTAGTCTTCATTAACTTCGAGATGGTGTGACTTATAACACATACTACAAGGTGGAGGTCAATTACATCAGATCCCCAAACAAAGGGTGACAACACAATATTGGAAATCATGGCCTTGACACATATTTGATGGACACAATCCAATCAATAACAGACTCACAGCTCCTAGAGGACATGGAGTTCTATAAATTCTTTCATCTAACCAAGTTAGCACTGAAACAATAATGTGTTTTACTTCCAGATGGTCACAGTCTAACCTTACCCACACTCTGCAATTTCTTCAAACAGAGCCATAGCAGCACCACACACCACCTTTCCATTGGGGTTGATCCCCGGCCCCCTATGCACCGCTGGTACGTGTGTTCTTCAAACACTCATCCTCATAAGAATTGGTATGTCCCTTTGGGGGGATCTGCTTCAGATTCTGCAGAATCATTCTATAATACTTTCCCGGATGGCTCATCTTAGTCCTTTGTGGGAGAGAGCTGGGGTTTGGAAACAAGGAAGGTCATCGGGAGCCAAGTTTTGAGTTTAACTTTGGCGGTGAAGCTGAGAAATACTGTTTTGCATCAAAAATAAAGAGTGCAGTTCACCTCCTCTCAGTCAGTCATCATCTGGCTTCCAGGTCTCTGGAATGAGAAGCCTTGTTCCCAGTGCGATCTCTGATGCATTCCGGAATCTCCACACACCACATGCCTTGCACTCCGTGGCTCCTTTGAATAGCAAACAATGATGTCCACTCTTGGTGTTGCTTCTTGATTTGTCTGAGCCGAGATGCATAATCCAGTGTTTCTTGCACTGTGAGTTCTCCTGAGGCCGTTCATGCTTCTGTTGCCAGCTATTATTCTGAATTCAGACGACTGTCCCCAAATTGCACATTCACATCTTTAATTGAGCTGAAGCCGTTCTAACACTTCCCTTCTCCCCCTCTCTCCAACTCCCTGTCTACATCTCCCCCCGCCCTTCTCTGGCTTTGATCCAAGGGTACAGAGCAGTTTGTTCCTTTTGTGTGTGTGTGTGTATGTGTGTGTTTTAATGCTATTCCTGCTATTCAGTCATCAGCTTGCACTTTTTTATCTGTCAAACATGTCATTGCCTTAACACAAGTTTTTCAAGGAGATGGAAGTGTGTTCTTTGGGGACCCAAAGTCCTTTGGAAACCTTGAAGCTGGTCTCTCTGTATACTGAAACTGGAACATACCAGAGTATGGGACAAAAGAGAGAAATGCTTTACCATCTTCTCTGAGACCATTTTGTTTGTGTCTCTATCATCATGATGATAGAGTGATGATATCACCCCTAGGTGATAAGTCATCAAACCATTGACCTGCCCAGAGGGTCTTCAGAGGAAAATCATGGTGATCTACTTCTCTAAGATCACAGTTCTGCCCCGAAGCACATGGAGTTGCCAGGAGTTGGGAGTGACTTCAGGCCCAGTGGCAACTGTATGTTCGATAGTTAACCCAGCCAAGGTTGTTGGAGCAAGAAGGGAATGTCGAGATCATTATTTCTCAGTGTGTTCCAACCCTCTTTTGCCCTGAAACTCATTTCAAACGGAACCTTTCAGAATTCCAGAAGGTGAAACAAAGCAAAGTCATAAGAGATCCTCGGGATAACGTGACTCTTCAGATTGGCTTTAATGGCTTCACTGTTTTACAAAGTGTCTGAAAACTCCTTGGCAACCCTTGGATGCAAATCACAGCATAAAGACACAGACGTTTTAGGAATGAGGAAAGAGAGGCCCAAAAAGGCTCAGCAAGCCATAACAGAACAGGAAGCAGAGCCTGCACCTCCTGATTCCCATGAGGACCTGCACCTGGCTGTGCACCTGAAGCACGGGAGAGCTGGTTGGAAACACAGATCTGGAGGATGCAGCCTCTGAGAAGTAGGATTCTGTAAGCCTGGGGTGAGAACATGAAGTCAGCATTTTTTCTTTTACATGTGTGAGAGAGTTAGTTTAATGGAAAACCAGTGTGGGAATCATTTATCTGTAATATACTGGTCTTCCTGAGGCAATTGATAGTTCTTTGGGGGATGGGGGTGAGGGGGATACAGAAAGGAGAACCTCGATGTAGTCATCCAATGACCACCAGTAGGAATGATAAGCCTTGGGTATGGTATAAACGGTGAAGCACTTGCATTTGCAGTTTCAAAACACCCCAACACCCCCACCCAGGTGCCTCAAAAGGACATAACTTGAGAGAGTTCTGCTCTACACACGAGGTCACCGTGAATCAAAATCTATTCAACAGTAAAGAACAACAAGAATAACCAAGCAGAATGGATTCTAATCCAAGTCAAGAGTGAATAAGTAGGATAAACAGATTGTGTTAGCTTTTCAAAGAAGTTTATCTCCCCTCCCCTAAAAAAATAAAAATGAATGTAATGCTAGAAACACTTAGTAATATATGCCAAGAAATTTGGAAGATTGTTAGTTGACTGACCAACTGGGAGAGAATCCTATCTGTGCCCATTCCAAAGAAAGGGGACCCAACAGAATATCGAGATTGGTGAACAATATCATGAATGCCACATGCAATTTAAATTCTGAAGAGAATTCAAAAACTGTTTCAACAAGTATCTTCACAAGGAGCTGCCGGGAATCCAACCTGGATTCAGAAGGAGACACGGACTAGGGAATATCACTGCAGGCATTCAATGGGTCTTGGCTGAAAGCAGAGACTACCAGGAAGATGTTTACTTGGGTTTTATTGACTATGCAAGGACATTGGACTATGTGGTTCATGAAAAAATATGAGTACCATTGCGAAAAATGGAAATTCCATAGCAGTTAAATGTACTCATACAGAACCTGTACACAAACCAAAACACAGTTGTCCAAAGAGAAAAAGGAGCTATGCCTATAAGGCAGGAATGGTGTCATTCAGGGTGGCATCCTTTCACCAGAAAAGACATTATTGATGTTCACAGTTAGGACATCGTGATAAGTATGCTAATGTTCTCATTTACTACTGCACTGTCATTGTAAAATGAAAACCATTCAACCCGTATGCTGCACAGATCATCTGAGAAGCTTAGCTGTAAGAAGAATATGGCAACAAGATGGGAAGTGCACAGAGGACACACCGTGTTTGCCAAAAGTGAAGAAGAATTGAATCATTTTAGTGATAGAGATCCAAGATTGTACAGTCTTTGATGTGGACTACAACTCAGTGTAAAGAAAACATGCCAAAAAAAAGAAAACAAACTCCCCACAGTTGGACCAGTAAGCAACATCATGATAAAGAGAAAAGATAGACGTGGTCAAGGGTTTCATTTTATTTGCACCAACAATCAATACCCATGGAAACAGCAGTGAGGAAATAAAAAGACTCACTGCAATGGGAAAATGTGTTGCACAAAACTTCTTTAAAGCAGTGGGTCGTGACCCCCTTGGGGTGGGTCAAACAATCTTTTCATAGGGGTCGCCCAATTCGTAACAGTGGCAAAATGACAGCTATGAAGTAATAATGACAATAAGTTTATGGTTGGGGGGTCCCCACAACGTGAGGAACTGTATTAAAGTGTAGGTGCATTAGGAAGGCTGAGAACCACTGCTTTAAAGAGGTAAAGCACATAAATGTCATTTTTCAGGATAAGATATGCCTGACCACCCCATAGTATTCTCAATCACTTCATGCATATGAAAGCTAGACAATCAATGAGGAACATTGGGAGGGGGGCGAGGAATTGGTGCATTTGAATTATGTGATTGGCAAAGATATTGAGCATGCCGTGGACTGCCAGGGGAATGAACAAGTCTGTCTTGGAGGAAGCACAGGCAGAATGTTCTTTAGAATGAAGACTGGCCAGATGATCTCATCTGCTTTGGGCGTTTCCAGAGAGTTCAGCTTCTAGAAAAGGATAGCTCGGTGAAGGAGAGCTTCAAAGAAAGGGAGGAAGGAAGACCTTCAACCTGATGAACTGGCCGTGTGGCTCCGATACCAGGCTCTGAACAATAGTGAGGATGGCAGGGGCCCAGGCCATGTTTCCTTCTGCTGTGTGGAGGGTCGCTGTGCGTCACCAACTTCAGGACTCCCGTCGCAACAAGGCACACGACCAAAGTGTTGTGTCCTCAGGTGTTTTCTTGACATCTTACAGGTAGAGTCTCAAAAAAAAATCTTAGGATGGATCACGCTTTGTCTTTTACCAAGTGCCTTGACAGGTGTTATCTTTTTTAAACCTTTCAACAACCCAAAATAGGCAAGCCTGTTTTCTGTATTTTACAAATAATGCATTTGAGAATCACAGATGAAAACGACATATGGAAGTCCTGTGGTTCAGAGGAAGCAGGGCAGGAGCTAGAACCCATTAGGTGGTACCCAACTACCGAGGCCAACTGTTCTGAAAGGGGTCTCAGTAGGAGGACCTGGACAGAGTGAAAGAAAACTGGGGAAGAGGAAGACCAGGCTTACTAGTCAGGGAGAGGCTGGTAGAAGCCCCAAGACTATGATCTGGAGATGAATTCACCCTCATGGTTCAATTTTCAGCTAAACAATAGACAGGTCTGTGAAGGAATGAGGATGATAGTTTGTTACACATACCCTAGAATAACTAACCATTGGCGATCAACCAAAGGGCAAAGTTCATAAAGGTTAGGGAAAAAGGAAGGCTGAGAAAAGGAAACACAAGGAAGAAATGGGATGTTATGTTACATTGTGAGGAGGGTCATCAATGACCTAAAACAAAGTGTATATGAATTATGGTATCAAGATGGATGAGCTCCAGAGGTCTTCACCCAGTTCACCATCAACCAGTCAAAATAGAATGAACCCCAAATCTGGGATTCTGAACAGATGACATGTCCTGAATGCATCAAAAAAGAATCTGTCTGGCCATAGCCTCCTCCTTCCTGCTCACCCCAGCATAATCACAAATGGTACCATAAAATGGAAAATTCAATAACTCTAATAGCTATTAAAAAACACTATTGATGTTCACAGCTAGAACATCATGATATTTATTCTAATGTTCTCATTTACTACTGCACTATCATTGTCAAATGAAAGCCATTCGACAGAATTGTCTTCTTTTAACTTCCCGGAATCAATCTCTACTTGGACAAGGAAGAACAGTAGTAGATGACAGCCTAAGAGAATGGGAAGACACTACATCACAAATTATTCATCAATAACAAAAGCACCATGCCCGTGTTTATCTGAACTTTAAAAGGAAACAGAATTTGTTTGAGATCAACATAAAAAGGGTGATCTCTTTTGTAAAATGAATGTTTCGTCCTCGGGTTGCATTGGGGGCACCAAATTAGCTGTGGACTGGGTCAAGTGACAATTCCTCTGCTCTCATCACAAACAATCTTGCCTCAACAAACTAACTGAGGGTGTTGCTATTCAATCTGAGCACGATGCTGACTGAAGTCATTATTCCATTCCAAAGATTTATTATTTCCATCACATAGATAGGGCTCTTATCTACCCAGCTCTTTTTAGATAGGGGAGAGAAGCTGAGTTTTACAAGCAATTTGTCCAAGGAGTTTGGTCTTTGCCCTTTGAGTCCTGAGAGACAACCTCTAAAACTTTGGAATGTCCCTGGTTGTCTGAGTTCTCTAGGGCTGGTATAACAGAAATACCACAATTTATTCTCTCTCAATTTAGGAGGCTAGGAGTCTGAAGCGGTGGTGTCAGTTGGGGGGAGGCACTCTCGCTGCGTGTTGGTTCTGTTTAGGAGGAAGGTACATGTCTCTCTTCCACATCTGAAAGCCCAGCTTCCATGAAGATCTCCAAGTACACTGGCAGCAATATTCCCCTGGAGGTAGGAGGTTTCTCGTGCAGAGATCTGGATCCAGAGGATACTCTCTGCCCCAGCCTCTTCTTTCTTGCTATCTGTAGATCCCTCTCTTTGCTTGTTTCTCTTTCTCATAAGACAAAAGGTGTTTCAGACCTCACCCTAGCAAAACTCCTCTTATATTTATCAGGGCTAAAATGAGAGCAAATGGATTGCACCCTCCCCTTAACCCTTTTTCAACCCTCCAACCCTGATGTGAGAGGTTTATCACATCAGATCACATCCCAGGGCAGTATTACATAGCTGCCAAACCAGAAAACCATGGACCAGACAAATTGAGAGATAGTTGGCCAGACACAATTTAATCCATGGCTGACAATGGAGTTTTCTTTCATCGTTTTATTGGTAGAGAGTTCACAGATCATACATTCAATCCGATGAAGAAGATTGTGCAGTCGTCACCACAATCAGGTTTAGAATATTTTCTTCTCATACTCATTGCTAGCACCTCATTTACTCCATCCTCCCCTGCTTTTCGAAAGACATCGAGCATACCCCTATCCTGTTACTGCCTCTAGAGATTTACCTCTCCTTAAGTTCACATACATGAAATCACACAAAACACAATCATACAAAGCCATACAAGGCAAACAAATAAAAAAAACAATAATAGCTAGGGAAAAAAAGTAGAAAAACCTCAATCAGAGAGAAAGCAGAAAATATTACAAACTGAAACAACTTGAAAATGAGTCACAAGGGAGATCAAATGACAACACATTTTAGTCTAACTACATCTGCCATAATTAACTTTACAATGTTCTCTGCGTGATTAGCAAAGCTATCCACATCCCTCTACTATGGTCAGAGGAGATTCAATGGAGACTTAATCCCTGTGGGGACCCTGAAAATTGATTCTGGGCTTCCATTGTCATGGATAGCCTTCTACAACAGGGTGTTGGCAAGTTAAGCTCCAATATCATTTCCTCCTTCAGGCTTGGATGTGATCGTTAATAAAACAGATCACACAGGCTGGTGTGCTCCTTTAATGTGTATTTAGTTGACACTTTACGTAGATGACTGCTTGTTTTAAGACAAGGCTTTAAGATCCCAGATACTATTCTTTCTGGTAGTCAGACACCATCTAGTTTCTTCATCACACTTGACTACAGCACCCATATCTTCAGTGATCTCTTCATGAGAGCAAGCATCAAGCAGAACCGTGTCATGAGAATTAATCATTTTTAGATTGGAGCTAGCATTAAGTCATAAACTGGTTAATCTATATTCAATGTATGCCCATACCTGAAGGCTTATGCTAATGAGGTGATTCTTGGCTCAAGATCTGACAGGCCAGGAGATTCTATTGTATATGAGCCATGCGATACCAGTAATCCATGTGGGAAACAGTTTCCAGGTTGTCTATAAGGTCAGCTTGGTTTTCTCACAGAAATCTGGGGAATTCACAGGATGTCAAAAACTTTTCCAATCAAAGGAGAGATTTCCAAGCCATTTAGTGACTCTCTCAGCTCCCTCCTTCTCCTGATAGTTCCCCTGTACCAACTGTTAACGGATTCCTTTAAAAACCCATTCTGAGGGGTTTGTCCTATTACATACTAAAAGGCAACACTGTATGAGCGCTGACGATCTAACCCATTTTCCTTTGGATGGCTGTAGTCTACAAGAGGAATCCAGACTCCATTTTGAGCTTTGAGAGGTGGCTTGTGAGTCATGTATGTTACTTTCCCCATGCTTGCCAACCATTAAACCAGTAATGTAGCTATGAGCAAGCAAATCCAATCAAGGCTGGGGGAGAGGCAGTTTGCCCCCTGAAAGAGGTTGAAAGTAGATTAGCCAGTTGGCAGAAAGATGCTCACACAAAGCACTAGGGAACTTGCCTGGAGAGGTCCTTTTTATCCAAAGAACATACCTGGGCATGTCTTTTCTGACTTACCAAAAAACAGCCGGTCCTGTAACCTTTTTCAAGGTCAGTTTTGTATGTTCTCCCAGTCATGGGCCTTTCCCTGCTTCCATCAACTTCTTGGCAACAGTAGTGAGTGGACCTGCCACCAATCATGATCTTGTGATTTGTTGTTGTTGCTGTTGTTGTTATTGTTGTGGTTGCCTGTGGTGTAGAACACACAACAGGCCTGTGATTCACTGGGTTCCATCAGTCTCCGTAGTGGTCGCATACTGGTGACCTCCCTCAGATGGGTGACTGTTTTTGTCCTGTTTAAAGCTTAGCACAAGGGTCTCTCTCTGACTGCAATTAGGTTCTCCTCTCACCAAGAGAAGTATTTACTTTTGGAGGACATAGAGCACTACATGAGAACTGGATTTCAGAGCTCCTAGAAGGAAGAAAGTCCTACCAGTATCTCCACATCCTCACCACCACCCACACCCAATGTACACCAAGTACATTTTAAAGGTCCCTTGGCACAGATTCTTGAGAATTTCCATCAGGGTAGCAGGGGGTTCTGGGAAAAGTAGCCCCAAAGTGTTGTCATTGACTCCAAGCAAGATCTGTGCAAAGCTTCACTTTTCGAGTCTTTGCCCTCTCTGCAACCAAGTAAAGCAATACATCAGAAGGTTAAGGATAGGCAAATAGAACCCCATAGTGATTTTGTCTCCATAGCATAATTGTTTCTCTCTCTCAAACCATAAGAAGATTAGTTTGGCCATCCAGCTCAGAAGCAACAAAGCCCATATGGAGGAAGCACACCAGCCTGTGTGACCACAAGGTGCCCAAGGGATCTGGTATCAGGCATCAAAGAACTAAAAATTATATCATTGTAAATGAGGGGGAGTACAGATTGGGGACCCGAAGTCCATCAATGGGTGAAGCAACATCCTCGTACAGACGGGTTGCAGGGAAGAGATGAGCCAGGCAAGGTACAGTGTAGCAACAATGAAATATTCAACTTTCCTCTAGTTGTCAAATACTTCCTTTCACCCACTGTCATGATCCCAATTCTACCTGGCAAATTCAGTTAGACCAGGGGATGTACACTGGAGTCGGAAACATGGGGAATTTAGGATAGATGATCCTTCAGGACTAATGGTGGGGGTGGTGATACTAGGAGGGTGAAAGGATGACAGATAGAAAGCGGGAACCAATTTCAGGGATCTACATATGATCTCCCCTCTGAGGTAAGGACAACAGGGAAATGAATGAAGGGACACATTGGGCAGTGTACGATATGAAAAAGTAACAACAATTTGTAAATTATTAAAGGTTCGTGGGGGAGAGGGAGGGAAGGGAAATATGGGGAGCTGGTACTGGGGGCCTAAGTGGAGGGAGGATGTTTTGAGAGTGATGATGGCAACAAGTGTGCAAATGTGGCCTGCATACAATTGATGTAGTATGGATTATGATGGGAGTTGTATGAGCCCCAAGTAAGATGATTTATTTTTTTTAAAAGATGGGAGAAAGAGGAGCTTATACTAAAGGCTTGAGTAGTGTGTTAGTCCGGGTAGACTGAGAAACAAATTCATAGACATGCATATGGATATAAGAGAAAGGTTTATATACAAGAGAAATGGAACATTGAATTGAGAAAGCATCCCAACCCAGTCTAGTCCAAGGTCATAAATCCAACATTAGCCCATATGTCTGATATCATTCTATAAACTCTCCCTCTGACTCACAAAGCATGTGCAGTCAAAGCTTCTTGGCGCTGGCAGGGGTCTACCCATGGCTCCTTGCTTCCAGGGCTCAGGGTCCATCAACAGTGGCCAGTGGTGGTAGAAGCAACTCAGCACTGGCAGAGGTCTCCACAAGGCTTCTCCAGCTTCAGAGTTCTGGTTCCATCAGGGTAAGACCGTGTGACTCCTCCTCCGGCTCCTCTAGTTCCTTGGACGCTGCCATCTTGTCTTGTCCATAGTTCGTCATCTTGGAGACTCACTCCCGGAGACTGAGAGTCAAGTCTCTCTTCTGCAATTGGGAAATACCGGAGACTTCCCAAAATTCTCAGGAGAAAGCCACACCCACACAGAGGCCTCATCGGCTACTCATTGGCTATCTCCAGATTAACGGGCTAGACCCCACCCCTACATCCCAATCATGAAATTAATATCATGAATACATGACTGCCACAAGTAGAAAATATTTAGAAATGAATATGGCAACATATGTACAAATATGCTTGGTACAGATTAGATATTGAATGTTATACGAGCTGTAAGAGCCCCCAATAAAATCATTGAGAAAAAAATATTAGTTTGGCTCACCTCTGTACACCTAAAACTTAGAATAGATCATGCAAACTACGTACACACATAAGTGTAACTCGAATGTATGAAGCATGGGGGAGATGCCGTTTCCATGAAAGAAGGCACATCAGATGCAAATAAAGGAGGTCAAGGGAAGAGGTGGGTGGCATAAGAGGGGTGGTGGGTGGGGGAAAGAAGAAGGAGCAGCCTCCTGCGGTTGCTATTCAAAGACATCGTGTCCTTCTTGTTCCTTGCTGTCTTCAGAGAAACTTCCGGTTAACAAAACCAGGTTGACAAAAATGCATTTTAAAAAAGGAACAAACAAAACACATTATCTATAAGGAGGACAGGCGCAGAAGCTCATGGAGCCTTTTTTGGGCATTTTTCTAACAGGCAGATATCTATTTAGTCGGTGGGGGTGAGGAGGGACCTTTGACCTAGGAATCCTAAGATTCTTTCTATGAAATGATTGGACAAATCCAACAGGATATATTATGGGTTTTTTTTCTCTCCAGAGGTGTTTGAAACAGTGAAAAATAAGCAGCAACTGATATATCCCTCACTAGATGATGGGCTAGAGAAATCCACAGGCATCCCTGCAACCAGAGTTTCCATCGTCATGAGAAATACGAGGGTTGATTAGCGCTTGGTACCAGGCACGCACAGTCACAGACTACTGCCAAGAAGAGAAGCTCACAAGACAGACCACATACCCGAGATGACATTGATTTTGAAAAACCTGAAACTATCTGCATAGAGAAAGATCTCAGAGAAATACCTACAGGGGTCAGCTCCGAGAGGCAGTCTTTTCCCCCTAACTTGACCTCTTGCAACAGTCAATTACTCTCAAAGAAGCCACTTGCCTTTTAATAAAGACCCCTGCATAATTACCTATGTACCTCGCATCCAACTTGCTACCTACAGAGTTTATTTCTCCCCCTCAACTGTGAATTGTGTCTCGTCTACTATAAGGTTTCAGTATTACAGGGAACTTCAAACATGGGTTCAGATTCTGACACATTTTTAAAAATCGTTTTATTGGGGGCTTGTCCAACTCTTATCACAATCCATACATCCATCCATTATGTCAAGCACATTTGTACATTTGTTGCCATCATCATTCTCAAAACATTTGCTTTCTCCTTGAGCCCCTGATATTAGCTCCTCATTTTTCCCCTCCCTCTGCCATGATAATTTATAAATCATTATTTTTCCATGTCTTACACTAACCGATGTCTCTCCTCGCCCACTTTTCTGTTGACCATTCCCCAAAGAGGGGGTTGCATGCAGATCCTTGCATTCGGCTCCCCCGTTCTACCCCACCTTCCCTCTACCCTCCCGGTATTGTCACTCTCACTACTGGTCCTGAAGGGTTCATCCTGTTGATTTTAAGACCAGAAAGAATTGTACCTTTCTGTTAAAGGCAGCAGACCTAGCAATGTCCATGGGTAATATGTTAAGCATTTGTAAAACATAGTGGCAAGGTAATTGGAAGAGAAAGTCCATAGCTGAGGAGAATGGGACAACTAAGCCACTAGGGAATGAGTGGCTAAGTCATGGAAAATCACAGTTATACCATATTCTACAGGGAAAGAGCCCCCAGGAGAAAACAGAAAGGAGATGTGTTGCTTTTAGCATTCACGCCCACTCCTACTGCAAATCTGCACTTCACGGTTATTACCGCAGCACCGCCAACCCTCTGCCTCGTTCCCGGGCTCTGGCCAGGAAAGAGATGCCCACCCTCCTTTACCACCCATCTTTTAAGCAGAGCTGCCTTTGCAGAACTCATTCACAGCCACCTTGCAGGAACATCTATTTCCAGATGCTGAGAGAATTCAGGGGGTTTCTCTTTCCTGTTCCCGGCAAAAAGCGTCAACCCCAATTTTCTCCTGGATCCAAAGTTCCTCATAAAGTGGCCCACCCCCTCACCCCCAAAGGCAGAGCTACATCAAAGGGTCTCACTACAGAGTCAGAGACACCTTTATCAAATGAAGTTTCCAATTGTGAAACAATTGCTCCCTGACACAGCCTCCTTCCAGACGGGCGGTTCTCAGCTTTCCCCATGCCCTGACCCTTTCACCTAGTGCCTCGTGTGGTGGGGACTCCCTCAACCATAAACTTATCTCCGTTGCTACGTCATCACTGTCGTTTTGCTACTGTTCTGAATCGGGTGACCCCTGTCAAAGGGTTGTTTGACCCCCCCCCAAGGGGTCTCGAGCCACAGATGGAGAACCACTGATCTAGGTCTGTACACTCCTGATGGCGATGTCTGCATTCCAGAACATTTCCTTGTGAGTATGGGAAACTTGTACATGAATCAGGAGTTGGAACAGCACAAGGGACTGCTGCATGGGGGGGGAGGGGGAGAGGGGGAGGCACTCTGGAGAGGCTGAGATGAGTATTTCACTGGGAGAACGAGTCTCATCCATGCACCGATCACAGAGACATGGCTAACACCTTTTGTTTGGAGTAAGCCGGTACATGGATGAACTGGAATCCTGGTAGCGGCATGTTTTTTACTTGCCCCCACGTGTGTGGGAACCTGGACCCTATTTGGGGATCTGGCTTTCTTTCTGATGATAACGAGACCTTGTCAATACAGGGTGTGCCTTAATCCTCATCCCCTTGGAAAGGGAGATCACGGAGAACTGGGACTTCCAAGGAGAACACTAGAGAAGGTAGGCAAGGACTTCTTCCAGAGCACACAGAGAGAGCGCCTTCTCCTAGAATTCAGGCTTCCAGTCTCTTAGAAGGTTAGAAATCAATTTTCTCCCTCGGAGTGGCTGGTGGTCCCAAACTGCTGGCCTTGCAGCCCAACTCAGAACAACTATGGCACCAAGACTCCTCCACAGCACAAAGAAACTGGACACAAAGGAGAATGGGCCCCCCAGATAAACTGCCAAGTCCTTGCTTTCCTTGGTTAGAAGAGTAAAGGGGAAGAAAGAAGGAGCTCACTCCTTCCCTCAGACCCAAAGACCTCACTGAGAACCTGGGCGGAAAGCAGAGCTTGCTCGCACAGAGACAAACAGCTTGAGAAACACAACCATCAAACCCTCATATGTTCCACTGATCTGATGTGGTTATAAAAGTAGAATTGCCTCTGGGTAGAAGCCTGGTTTCTGAGATCATGGGTCTAAGATAATAAAAAAAAAAAAAAAACCATAACAATTTAGGCCCAGGTATATGGAAAACACTTCACTTGCAGAGTTTTTCCCCAGTGTAGTAAAAATTTTATTTCGTCCACGACAGAGCCCAGAAAGAGATACGAGAGGTTTAATCAGGGAGTGGCTGTACTGAGAGCAAGGACAGCTGGAGTCGGTGGCGAAGGGCACCCTCGTGAGTTTCCAAGGACTCGGCCCAGAAACGGGCCTGGAGGCAGCCTCATGGCCAGTTTATGGCCCCAGAGCTAATGCCTGTCACATGTTCCAGCAAGCCCCCTTTCCTCTGAGGACACGAGGATGCATGGCAGCACTGAGTATCTAACCGTCGTCCTGTGTGGGTCCTTCCTGGGACTCTTCTGAGAGCAACACTTTCTGCAAATGACCACATGCAGTCATTGACACCGTAGTGAACATTCAAATAGCTCCTCTCCCAGAGATATTTTTTCATTTATAACGCCTCGCACTGCAAGAGATGTTTTGCTTCTTATAGAAATCATAGGCAGATCTGATTAAGCTTTTTTGACGATGGTGGGGGAGAAGTCTCCAAACCAATTTTTCCAGCTCCTTGAAATTCACTATTTTATTGGAGAATACCTAAACCAAACAGGACTCCCCTTCCCCAAAAATGAAAGCAAAGAGATCACTGAATCAGAGCAGTCCACTGGTAATGGGTTCACAGTCATGCCAGCGGGACCTCCATTTTCGAATGGCCACTTCAAATCTTCACTTCCCATACAGACATGTCCCCTAGGTTGTTCGTCGCCATCCAGATAGCGATGACTCATGGCAGCCTTTTATACCGCAGAACAAAGCATTGCCTGGACCTGGGTGTTCGGGATCTTCGGTAGATTGGAGCCCATGGTGTCCACTACTGTGGAAATCCATCTCACGGTGGGTTGCTTTTGTGCTCACCATTTACTGTACCAAATGTGGGAGGTAGGGTTGGTGCGAGAGTTGGGCAGTAATTCTGCCTGGTGTGACCTAGCCTGTGATGATCAATTCCCTGATGAGCCCTGTGAGCAATCAAACCATCATGGAAAGATTAAGGTGGAGTGAAATCCCCTCACTCCAATCAGAGGCCTGATGTCATTGAAAGGATCTTTCTTCAGGGGGGTGGCCTTCTACCAATATAAGTTGAGGCTGTAAAAAAGCTTGCTCTCTTCTCCTTGGTTGGAATTCTACTCCAGGCTGATCAACCTCTGACTCTTTGGACTTGAGCAAAGGGCTTGCCATATTGCCTGCCCACCCTGTGAACCATCGGAGCCTACAATGTTGGAGTCACCAGACTCCACAGTCAAAAGTCTGACCTGCTGGTTCCCACCGACCTGTGATCTTTTGCTTCCCGATTCTTCAGTCCCCTCCATGCTACATGATTCAGAAGAATTTCCAACTTAACAGCCAACCCTTGGACTTGAATTTAACTGGGCTGGCTTGCTTCTGAAACGATGTGAGTCACTTTCTTGATGTGAACACCTCTCTTTATAGACATAGATGGATGTTCCTGGTATTGCTTCTCAAAAGAACCCTAGCTAACAGACCCACCCCAATGTCCTCGAGTCTTTCCCAAACATGTGTCCAAAGTAAATCAGCCCAAGCCTTGCCATCCTCTCTGCTAAAGAACACTGTATTTTCTGGTTCTATGTACTTTTTTCTAAGATGGGTTTGTTCCTCCTGGGGACAACCCGCTGCGTATTAAATATCCTTCAACAACACAACAAATATTCTTCGATGTTCCTCAACAATGCATGGATTCTGTCTTCCTTTGTGACTGTCCACATTTCTCATGAACATGAGGTGATTAAAAATGCCTTGACTTGGGTCAGTTATCAAAGTGACAATTTTGCAGTTTACAACTTAAACGAGGGCTGAGCCCCAGTGGCCTAAGTGGTTGAGTGCAGGCTTGGTGGTTCAAATCCAGTGGTGGTTCTCAGGAGCAGCGCTGGGTAGCTCCCACAACCACCAAAGGGCAGTGATGCCCCCACCTCCCAAAAAAAACAACTTAAATGAGGTCATTTTTTAAATCATTTTATTGGGAGCTTTTACAGATATTATAACAATCCGTAATTCAATTAGATCAAGCATAATTGTACAATTGCTGCCACCGTCAGTTTCAAAACATTTTCTTTCTTCCTGAACTCTTTGATATCGACTCCTTTTTATTCCTTCCTTCCCCCACCCTACCCCCAGGAACCCTTATTGTTGTTAATATATGCATCTGTACATATATGTGCTATATCTGATACCACTCAATATATATGTTCACCTACAGTTCTGTTACTTATTCCCCTCAAGTGGAGTTATGCAGTCATCATTGCTGTCTGTTCCCCGCCCCACCCCTTCTTCCCAAACCCTCAGGAAATCATTACTCCCATGGCTATTTCTAATATCTACCTTGGGTGTCATGTATCGAATGATCTTAATGATACAAATGAACATATGCTGGTCTAACAAGACTAATGAGGTGAAACTAAAACCATAATAGTAAGGGGAGGAGATATTAAAGAACTAGAGGATAATTATGTGTTTCATCGGTGCTATACTGCATCCTGGATAGTTCATCCCTTCCATGTGACACTTCTGTGAGGATCGACCAATGACCTTTACAGGTAGGTTTTGGGTCTCCACTTTGTCTATGCTCCTTCACATCAATTTGATTGCTGGATTTTGAACTTGGGATACCTATTTCCATCTATACCTTATAATCACACAGGCTGGTGTGTTTCTTTCATGTGGACTTTGATGTGTCCTGCTAAATGGCCACTTGTTTAACTTCAACCTTTTTTTTGGGGGGGGGGGGCATCACTGCCTCTGGCGGTCGTGGGCGCTACCCAGTGCCACGCCTGAGAGCCGCCGCTGGATTTGAACTGCCAAGCCCGTGGGCTGCAGTTCCGTACTCAACCACTTACGCCACCGGGGCTCAGCCCCACTTCAAGCTTTTAAGACTCCGACACTATACGTTTTAATAGCTAGCATCATCAGTTTTCTTCACCACATTTGCTTATGCACCCATTTTGTATTTAGCAATTATATCGGGGAGGTATCATACAGTGCCACATTATTAGCACAAACTGTTCTTGTGCTGAAGTAAGATTTAAGTAGAGGCCCAAAGTCCATCTGCTTCCTTGTTGTGTTTACATGTATATGCATAGACAAATATGCCTATCTTTACATATTTACATAGCTACATTTATACCTATATATATGATTTTTACTTTCTTGTTTGATCATCTATTTCTCTTCTCTTTCCTCCTGTGCCACTATCATGTGTACCCAGCATTCATCTCTTGGTAATTCCTCTTGGATATATTTCAAATGATCCAACATGACCAGAAATGCTCCACCCTCCTCGCCATCAATTTTAGATCCCCTGCTATTCCCCTGTCCCTGTCCTATCATTATCTGCACACCACTCCCCTCCCGTGACCTCCCCCACTCCCATGCCTCCCCCCCCTCCAACCATGGGTCCCCTTGTTGTGTCCCTGGGATTGCTTATCCTGCTTATCTTATATAGATAGACACCAAAAGGGAGGGGAAAAGATAGAGGAAAAAAAAGAAGAGAGACCATACAGATAGTTCCTAGTCTCCCTGACGCCCTGACCCAGAGTAAATGAGTGTCTCTCTGTTTCATAGGGAGCAGGCCCTGTTATAATCCCTCAGTCCAATCGCTTTTTCACTCAGGGGTCCATAGCTCAGGACCTGCTTCCCTAAAACCACTTATACCTACTAATCTCAGTGTTCAAGTCCGAGGGACTCACCTTCCACACGACCCCATTGCTCTTCCTGCGGTCAGGGATGGCGTGGTCTAGTGCCCCCACAGATACACCTTTAGACTTTCAGTGTGGTCCCTTGAGAGTAAGCCCCACTCATTCAGGCGAGGTACCAAGCACTGCCCGCCCCCACCCTCTGAGTCAGAAGTCTACACTCAGCTTCCTCGGGGACTTTGTGTCTTTGCCCCCATTGCTGGTTTGTGGCATGCCCTCTTAGTTCCCCCCTACATGGGCAGCTCAGAACGACCACCTCCCCAAACTGTATCTTCAGTGCTCCTCTGTAGCGCTGTCATCTAGGGAGGGGACCTCATGCCTTGAGCTGAGGCCGGCCTTTCGGCTGGTCTTTTTACCCAGTGGATCACATTGTCTGTCTCTTGCTGGCTGCTTCTAAGGAGAGTGACTGCTTCTTCG
Organism: Nesogale talazaci; assembly: GCA_004026705.1. NCBI lineage: Eukaryota > Metazoa > Chordata > Mammalia > Afrosoricida > Tenrecidae > Nesogale > Nesogale talazaci. The sequence goes on from PVJH01011389.1 coordinate 27,379, forward strand.
AGTAGAATGACATCATTGACAGCTTCCATTTCTTCTGCAGCAAGAAGAATGGTGTGGGAGAGCCACCGCACCTCGTTGGCTTCTAATACCCCTCATGTCCTCATGATGATGGAACACCCAGCTGGGATGGACCATGCCCTGAAGGAAAGAGAGTCTCCCTAATTGGAGAGCAGACACCGCATAGCACAATCACCTGTAACTTCCAGCGATGGGTTGCATATTTACAATTATTCTAATGACACTTGAAAGAACAAAGATCCGGAACAGATGTCAAAATATGAATTAAAATTAATGATCGCTTGTTAATGCCGTGAAGAGCCATTCATCATTTTATTAGGTCTAATTCTAAAGGCCATATGGAATCTTTTACAAGGCAGCAAATCTTTATTCTCTTTAGAAATGTAAGATTTTAATTAATAAAATGCAGAGGGCGGATATGCCCAAGTAAAGCTTCCTTCTATTAAACGTTAGTAGTTACCAGTCAATGCCATCAACTGGACATATGCCAGTGAAGCAAGGGGGTGGGGGTGGGGGTGAGGGAAACACCTCTCCCTTTCGCCATTCACTCCAACAAATCTTTATTTAGGGCCAAATTCCTTGCTAGGTGCAGAGATGCAATGAGTTGCAAAAACAGACATTAATCCAAGGATCACAAGGTATGCTCACAACTTTGAAAAGTGACAAGGACGTGCAAAGGTCCTGTGTCAAGATAACAGATTTTGTGGGCACCCGGGCATGTGTGGGCAGGTCCAGTAGTCTGAGCCTGTACTCCTGGCCTCCATCATCTTTGGGAGAACTCAAGTTAGGCATGTGGGAGGAGTATGCGCGTGATAAAGGAAAATAGAGCAAACATGAAACAAACCAAATAAACAAAAATAAAACCAAATCAACAATGAAGATCTGTGTGTTCTATCCTCCCACAAATGTTTTAGGAAGTTAGTTTTGCCTGTCGTGCAGAGACTGAATTACAGAGAGGTGTGTGGGAGCTGGAGCTTCCAGAGCAAGATAGATCCCCAGAGTAAGGAAAGGAAGCATTGCTCTGCAGGCGGCAGCAAGTAGCTATGTGACGCGTGATCCGGTGCAGGCAGCGGCGACATCCGGTCATCTCACCCAATGTGCCCCCGTCTCCCTTCACAGGGAGCAGACCCACCCAAAGAGGGCAAGGGGGGGTCCAAAGGACAAAAGAGGCATGTAAACAGTTAACAAGAACGCTGTGAACCAAAAGACTGGAGGGTCAAGAAGACCCAGAAGGCGTCTTGGCGGAGAAGCCTGGGGGGGCCCCTGACCACGCTGAGACATAGACTTGGAGGAAGGTGCACGCAACAGCCGGCGGTGGAATTGCAACAGGAAAAAAAAATAGATTGGGTTCTCATTCCAACAGAAACTGGACTCATGGAGCATTGTTTTTCTCCTCTTTGAACGTTGAAGCTCCAGACCTCAGAGTCCTCCTGGAGACACAGGGAAGAACTACAATCAGCCCCCACCCCACCCCCCATGCCCTCCCATCAAGGGGAGGAGGAATAGCAGGTTAGCAGCAGAAGGCAGGTTTTGCCCGGGCCCAAGAGCAACACCGGAAATGGATACCGGGGAGGAACTCCCAGATTGAACAGAATGATGTGACAGCCAGTGTTGAAACCTGGCCTGAAGATAATTCATAGGCAGCTGACTGTCCCCTCAACAATGTCCCTGCCCACACAGTCGACCTGTTTCCCTCTCTGCCTCTCTTCGTCACACTCTCACACACACACAAGCATGCATACACATGCTGCCTCTCTCTCTCTCTCTCTCTCTCTCTCTCTCTCTCTCTCTCTCTCTCTCTTTCTCTCTCTCTCACACACACACACACCTACCTATCTATGTACCTCTACACCTGCACACAGCTGCATGCACACCTGTGGCACCCACCCTCCAGATTCATTTACAGAACATAGAGGGCTTTGACCCCCTACCTCCTCTCCTCAAAGCCTTGGCCCTCAAAACACTTTGAAAGGTCACCCATCCTGCCCACCCCCTGCCACCCCCCTCCTCCAGCCTCCCCTTTCTGCGGACACTCCTGTGATGACAAGAGTGTTGGAACTGCCTTCTTAGAAAAAGATCTAGGGTCCTACGCTAGCAGCTGAGAAATGACCATCTGGAAGACTGTCCTACATATCCACAGAAGCATCCCACGCACTGGAAGTGCTCACTTGCAGAGCTGATAAAAGGACACAGCACTGGGAGTCTTAGGGAACTTCCACACAACGTGTCCTTTGCATCCTTGGGCCTGGTTATTTGGGAGGCCCACTTGGAAGGCAGCAGCAGAGTCATCCTTTCTCAACTGCAGAGTAACAATGAATTGGTCAAGACTGAGCTGCTGAGCCAGTAAGAAAGCCAGATGGACCTGCTCGATCCATCCCCAGGTCACCGTCCAAGTGGACCGTGCCATCCGCAGGTTCAAGTATAGTATAGAGCCATACTTAGGCAGGCTCCAACCCTACTGGATGCCCTGGAGTGGGGAAACATTCCCTCTCCGCCTGTGGCCATGTCTTGTGTGTCTATCGTGTCTCCAACAATGTCAACATCAGAAACAGATGGGGAGAGCCAGGCCAGTGCCAGGCCAAACAGCGTGCAGCGCAGACAACATCCCCGGAGCCAAGACAAACACGTGATGGCGATACCACGAAGTGAGACTGCGTTGGAGCCAAGCAAAACAAATAACCACGAAGGCCCCCAAATCCTGAAATGAATAACCTTTCTGTACACAAACTGCATGCCACAAGGAAAAGGCCATCAACTGGGACGGATCTAGGAAACATAACAATGAAATCCTTCTTATACGAATAATTACTGAATAATTACCAGGAAAGAGGGCATTTCTCTGGCTTACAGAGTCCATGGGTTTTGGATGCTTGGTCTTGCTTTTGCAGAACACACAGACACTCTCAAAAGACCTTTGCAGACGCTCTGATAGCATCATTAGGGGAGCAGCAGGGGGAGGGGAGGCCTTCGTGATCCATTTTCCAGATGGCACAGCTGTAGCATCGATTGAAAAAGCGAATGACCTCTTTATACGTCTACGAAGGTCAAAGCAAGTTCAATGGCAAACAAGGGGTTAACGGTGTTAACATTCGAGGCTGATGGTGACAATGGAAAATTAAGAGCACATTGGGGGCCCTAGTGCATGGCATGAACACACTATCAACGTAAAACACACACCAGCAGAGGATAAAATAGATGGCAGGGACTTTCTAAAAAGTAGATATCTGTACACGTAAAAAGAGTAAAAAGAGAACTCACAGGAGGTTGGGGGAGTAGCAATGATCTATCAGACAAGGCATTAAATCTCTAAATGTGGCAGTCATTAATCTAGTGTCAGTTTCAGGATTGGGAGTGTAGGGGTGGATTCTAGCCTGTCAATCTGCAGATAGTCAATGAGACCTCTGTGTGGGCATGACTTTCTCCTGAGGATTCTGGGAAATCTGGGCGTATTTTCCCCTTGGAGGTAAGAGAATCATGACTAAGTCCCTTGGAGATGCTCTACTGACAAGATTCAAGACTGACTCCCTGTGAGACATCTCAGAGGAGAAGCCACATGGGCTTACCCTATTGGAACCAGACATCTAAAGCCAGAAAAACCACATAGAGATTTCTGCCAGTGCTGAGGTGCATGAGAAGCCACAGAGAGGCCCCTGCCAGTGCTGAGATGCTTCTGCTACCACTGGATACATGAGACTCTGCACCCACTGGCCTGTGGTTGTCCTAGTATCATTACATGCTCCATGACTCTGAAAAGGACTTTTTCAGATATATAGGATAATATTGGACTTATGGCCTTTGACTGGACTGGGATATTTCCTCAATGTTCAATTGCTCTTATATATAAACCTCTTTCTTATACACATATGCGTGCTAATGAATGTGCTTCTCTAGTCTACTCGGACCAACACACTAAACTTTATAGAAAATTTCAACACCTCAAAAAAGAAAAAGAATCCCACTTTAAAAATGATACCAAGGCCCAATAGAAGGTAAATGTTTAGAAAATGCTGGCAACAGATGTACAAGAATGCTTGAAATAGCTAATGTATGGATTGTTATAAGAGCTGTAAGAGCTTCCAATAAAATGATCTTTTCATTTTTATTTTAATGGGCAAAAGATGTTGTGTTAGTCTGGGTAGACAGGAGAAACAAATTCATAGACACGCATATGGATATAAGGGAAAGGTTTATATACAAGAGGAATGGAACATTGAGAAAGCATCCCAACCCAGTCCAGTCCAAGGTCATAAGTCCAATATTAGCCCATATGTCTCATACCAGTCCATAAACTCTCTTTCTGACTCATGAAGTCACAGGCCAGTGGGTGCAGAGTCTTATGTATTCAGCAGCAGTAGAAGCATGCCGGTGCTGGCAGGGGTCTCCCCATGGCTCCTCATTTCCAGGGCTCAGGGTCCATCAGTAGTATCCATTGGTGGTAGAAACATCTCAGCGCTGGCAGGGGCTTCTTCAGCCCCAGAAGTCTGGCAAGCCCATGTGGCTTCTCCCCTGGTTCCTCCAGATTCCAGGACTCAGAATCTATCAGCATGCCACCAACTTGTCTTGTCAGTAGACCGACTCCAAGAGACTGAGTCAAGTCTCTCTTCTCCAATTGGGAAATACCGCAAGACTTCCCAGAATTCTTAGAGAAAGTCATGCCCGCCCAGAGGCCTCATTGGCTATCTCCACATTGACAGGCTGGACTCCACCCCTAGACTTTCAGTCATGAAATTGACACACGAGGACATGACTGCCCCAGATGTGAACAGACATTTCACCAAAGAAGACATTTAGATTACTGGGGGGAAAAAGATTATATGTATGTATGTATGTATGTATGTATGTATGTATCCACGAGCATTAGCCATTCAAGAGATGCCAATCAAAACAACAACACTATCATTTTTCCGGAGCAAGAATATTGCTATTGCTGTTAGGTCCCACCCACTTGGTTCCGACTCGGGCGGCCCTGTGCGCAGGCAAACAAAATGCCCCTGGTCCAGCACTGTCCTCAGAATTGCCTTCTGCCGGAGCCCGCTGCTGCAGCCCCTGCATCACCCCATCCTGTGGACGGTCCTCCTCTTCTTCGCTGTCCGTCTTCTCGACCACACAGGATGTGCCTTTCCAGGGCGTGGTCTCTCCTGATGACGTGTCCAACAGAGGTGAGGCAAAGTCTTGCCCTCCTCGTTTCTAAGGAGCATTCTGCCGGAACTCCTTCCGAGACAGATGTTTGTGCTGTTGGCAGGTCCTGGTACTTTGAACCTCCTCCGCCATGCTTTGCACACCGTGCGCCCTCACTCAAATGCGTCCGTCCTTCTCTCGTCTCCTTTATCCCGTTGTCCAAATCTCACATCTAGAACAAGAAGAAGGTTGGCCGAAAGTAAAGAGAGTAGGGGAGAAAGAAAAGCGGGGGGGGGAGGGGGGGGGACACTAGATGGAGGACAAGCGTTTAAGTCAACCCAGGGGAAGAATGTTCTACCCACAACCCTGCCAAAACAGTGATCTTCTAGTTAATGCATAAGCACCCACGGGGGCTGGGTGGATGTGGGAAGGAGAGTGGAAGTGTCCTCAAGGATATTGTTGGTTTGACAGAGAAGAGTGGCACGTGTGTGTTTACCTTTGCCGTAAATACACCTGTGAACGTGGGAAATGCCTTACAACTTCTTAGAACCAGACACTTTGAAGAAGCTGGGGCTCGGGCTGGGATCATGGTCTCCTCGCCAAAGTAATGGATCCAGCAGAGCTCACAAAGATGATGTCTTACATCTTTGTGAGTAGGCACTATAGGGTCTTAGAAGCTTTCCTTGACCGCCTAAGAGGTAACTATGGGTAAGAAGAAGTCAGAAGAGAGCCGCGATTGTCTGAACTAAGATGCCCCTCTCCTGTCCTCTCCCTCTCTCCAGGATCCTATTTCATACTTCTGTCCTCCTTTATCTATTTGTTAATGCCATCACAGTGCACCACACATTTATTCTGACAGCTCGGCAAGGGAAAGAGTGAAGCAGGGTGGGTGGGAAATTCCTCACTTAAATAGGGTTGGCAGTGCGGGGTCTCTAAGCCTTCCTAAGCTGGGTAGGGTGGCCCTACAGGGGCGGGTGTTTAGAGGGAACTCTCTAGGGGTGCAGGCAGCAAGACCTTAAGGCAGGGCTGGATTGTCATCTTGCTAGCAGCTGCCAACGTCTGCTTCAAGAGCTGGCTGGAGCGGAAGGATGGGGCTGTGTCTGTGGCTTCCTCTGGGAGGAGCCTCGGGACTCCCCTTTGGCGGGATGGGAATCACAGGCGCTCAGGTTCATTGAACTGTGCAGCAGGCAAAAAGGTGTCACCAGTTCAAAGACGGTGGCAATTTGCATGGCAATTTAGCAGGCAACCCTTTGTGCCCCTGTCATACCATCCCGAAGAAGCCCTCCCCGAAGTTGAGGGAAAGCCGCTGGAATGTTTACAGCCAGCTTGACACGCTGTGATTTCACCCCCACCTCGACGGCGCCAGACACAAGGGGAGGTGGCGGAGGGCGTGGGTCCCATTGTGGCGGTGACGGGCGGCGGGCGGGCGCCCCGCGACATTGTTCACTAGAGACGCTGCCGCTCACAGTCGGCATGTAACTGCGTGTCAGAACACCTGTCATGGGGAAGCGTGCGTGAGGCGCGAGCTACACCGTTCACCTTTCAAGGCGTCATGCCCATGATCTCTGCCATTTGGAGCATGCTCGCTGCTTTTCAAAATAGATTTCCAGGGACTGTGTCTGGTGGGGTAGGTTTCTATTAGAGATGGAGAGGGCGGAATATATGTCTGTCTATAGCTATATCTATCTGTAAATAGGTGATAGATGATGATAATGATAGATAGATGATTGATACATAGATAGATAGATAGATAGATAGATAGATAGATAGATAGATAGATATTCAGAAGAATATTTTCCTTGTCTTCTGCTCTGGGAATTTGTAGAGTGCAATGAGAAGTCCCCAGCAAAGGAGGTTTGCCCAGGCAGGAAGTCAGCCTTGTGAACGTAGACAAGTCACTTCAGAAAGGTGAGTCAATTTATCCAAAGAAGTGTTAGAAACAGGGCTGGCTTCCAAGAAGTGCCCCACTCTACCACCCCACCCCCCAGCCATCCCCACCCCCAATGCTCAGTCTTCACTATCACTGGCCCACAGTGCCTTTTCTACAGATAAGACAGAGTCTATCCCATGCCACGTTTCAAACATTTCCAAAACCGCATGGTCCCCTAGGGGGGCTGGGGTGAGTGGGAAATAAAACTTACCAAGTGCCATACAAAGAAAGTGCATCTAAGATCAAATAGGTACAGAGCTCAGGGGCTGCATCTCCCTAACCCCACCCCCACCCCCAACACTCAGGTGTGAGATGAGATTCCCAGCCATCTGTGCAGGTGTGCGGCTCCTTGGAAAACCACACCCCCACGACCAGGGCTGGGTAGTGAGTGGGGCGTCCCTGCACGACAGGTGCCAGCACCCAGCCTATTTTTTTAAGAGGTGCATTCAGGACTCATATGCCCAGGAGCACTTCCGGTTAATGAGCAGGAGGTCCTTGCCCAATAAAGAAGGGAAGCGTGGGCTGATTGATGTTTACTTACAACCCGCAGTGAACAAGAAGTTCTTAAGGACAAGTCAGCTGGTACTGTCCTTGCCACCCGGTGCCCTGTCCCTGTGTGGGACTGGAAGTCTGAGAGGGGATTTTGCTTCTGTAGGACGGTGTTATGGGGCTGAGAGAGAGGCACATGCCAGCCAGACCCAGAA
>PVJH01011389.1:35248-69164 GCA_004026705.1 Nesogale talazaci
TTTTTTTTTGCAGAAAATAAACAACTCTATGGATGGGGGAAGGAACCCAGGACAGGCAGCTCTGACCCACTGCTGTGGGGGCTTGCCCCTCCCTATGAGCAGAACAAACAAAGGCAAGCCCCCCTTAATAAAAAGCCCAGTGGACGGGGGATGAGCAGCCCTTCGGCCTCAGGCAGGGCTCTGTCCATTCGGGCGTTAGCTAGACATTTCCTCCACCAGTTGTGGGGCTCCTCCAGGTGGGAGATCACCCACCTCATAGCTGCAATGACTAGCACAACCGCCGTCACAGAGGGGACACCCTTACTGCCATGTGGCTCTATCAACGAAAGCCCATCTTAAGCCCGCTGTATTGATTTCCAACGGGACGCTGGTGGCTCCAGTGTAGAATTCTTACTGCCCCTGCTACAAAACCCAGTTTGATTTCTGAGCTAACATCCCTCATGGGAAGCTACCATCTCTCTGTTGGTGGAGGCTACCATGTGAACAGGTGTGGCTACCATGCTGAACAGGTGTGGTTTCAGTGGTGCTTCCAGATGCTGGCAGAAAGACCCAGTGATTGACTTTCAAGAGTGAGCCCAAGAAAACCCTCTGGATCACAAGGTTCTGATCTTGGGGATGACGTAAGGCTGGGAACTGCTTTGTTCCTCTCTGCATGATGGTTACATGGTGTGTCAACTTGGCTGGGTTCTAGTAGGTTGGCAGTAATCCCCCATGACAGGATCTAAAACAATGTAATCAACTCTAGGATGGGATCTAACAAATAATCAACTCTGTGAGTAGCCAGCAGCTGTAGTGAGGGATAGCCCTGCCCCCCTTGATTAAGTCACAACCTTGACCAATGGGAAGAAAGGCTCGTGGGGATGCGGCTTACACTTTTTTAAGCAGACTCAGTGAGAACGCCTCACTTCTGCTGGGGCTGGATCCTGCACCTGGTCCGTTGACCTTCTGCCATATTGTCTGCTGATCTCAGGAGCTATCAGCGAAGGGCTGTGATCTTCGTGCTTCCTGGTTCATCAGCCCCTGCACCTGCACAACTCAGGAGAAGCCTAAAGCTTACCAGCTGACCACAGACTTGAACTAGACTGGACTTATCCACGTTTACAACTGTATGAGCCCTTCCTTTGTATAAATCTCTTTCTATATAGCTACAGAAATGTCATGGGATCTGCTTCCCTAGAGGACCCAACCTCACTCAATAACATATCCATAAGTCAGGGATTAACTCCACACTCCCACCACTTCATCTCCTGGACTGCCATCAGAAGGTACCACAAACTGAGTTGGACAGTTAGGCACTAGGGAGGCAAACCCATCAAGCCACACGGAGGGAGAGAGAGGAGGCTCTCAGCTCCCATAAAGATTTCCAACTTTGGGAACCCTAGAAATAGGATCACTGTTTGGGTTTGGGTAGCTCAAAGGAATAGAAATGTATCCTCTCACCATTCAGGAGTCAACGTTGAACGTCAAGGTGTCAGCAGGACTGGTCCCCTCTGGAAGCTCTCAGGGAGGAGCAGGTCCATGTCACTCCACTAGCATCTGGCCATTGTCTGCAGTCCAATCCTTGGAATTCCTTGGGTTGTAGCTGCATCTACTCAAATCCCTGCCTCCACAATCAGATGACCTTGTTCCTTATGCACCTGTGTGTGTGTGTCCTCCTTCCTCTCAGAAAGACAATGCTCACTGGATTGAGTGCCCACTCAGATTCAATATGACCTCATCTGTATCGATCATACCATGAAGACCCTGTTTCTAAAGAAGGTCCCCTCCAGAGCCCAGACGAGAATTCTAGGCTGTGGCGTTTTCTTCACAACACCCAACTTGTGCCCATTATGATCGTTTCTAAAATGGGCATCAATAGATCACATTCTTTCATTGTATGGAAGGTCCCCGAGCACTCATTTTAAAAGGTACAACCCCGCGAAATCAGAAGTCAGAATTCCCAATTGGTTCTCTGAATACTCATCCCACCACCAAATGTTGACAGATGCTGTGCCGGAAGTTCACCTGTGTGTCTTTAGCCTTCTGTCTTCACTCCCATTCACCTGTGTGCCAATTGTCGTGGCATGAGGGCATCCACAGAGGAGAGTTCTCAGACTCCCTTGCCAATGGATTCCTGGTTATGTTTCACAGATGAAATGGACTGGCAGGTGAGTAGGGGGATGAGGGTATATTTGTTTTCTCTTGTTGTCTCCACATTGTAACACAAAGTTAAGGAGTGAAACCACCACCCGTTTCTTCTCTCATGGTTCTATAGGTCAGAGGCCTAGTGGGCTCCCCCCTCTCCTTCTACCTCCTTCTCCTCCATGTACACCTCCTCTCACCCAGAGGAAAGCAGACAGACATGACATCAGCATCAAGGATAACCTGAAGCAGAAGCCGAATGCCAAAGCAGTCACAGAAGGCCAGGCCACAGGAAAGGGGCTGAGTAATGGACCCCCTCTCCATGAATTCTTACACAGTCATTAAAAATGATAATTACAGTGACTTTGCAGCCACATGGGAATAACATGCTTATGATAGAATTAATGCCAAATGGAAAAATACAGAACACAAAATGATAGCTACACTATGATTATATGTTCACTGGGACAAAAACTGGGGGGAGAGATGGAAAAAACATCATAATCATTTAATTTGCCTGGGTTGACGGTGGTCTTACGGGTGATTTTTTTTCCCCGTCTTGCTCTTTGGCTAATGACTCTATGACACAGAGCACACTTTCAGAAATGGAAACAAAAACAAATCAACAGCCTTACAGATAAGAGTGGACATGGGAGAGAAGAGGTGGTCCTTCTCACTTGGTTAAGACAGGCTGAGGGTGAGAAAGCAACATTGTGTTTGGAAGGACAAGAACAATCAACCTGTTTCCATAGGAAAATTCCCTATTAGGGTGTGTTTGTTTATTTATAGGAGATGAGGGTTGGTTACTAAAAAAAAAAAAAAAAAAAAAAACCACAAACAGAGCCAGATGTTCATAATTGACCAACAATGAGACAAAGCTCACCTGAGACCAGGTCTTGCCGTCCATCTGCCCATTATCCTATTGTGGTGGCTTGTCTGTGTCTCTTAGGCTGTATTTCAAGTTTCAACGGTCAGCAGAGTCACCCCTAGTGGACAAGAAGTTCTGGCCATCTACTTCTGAAAATGACCCATTAAAACATGTATGGATCGCTGAGCCCCGGTGGCCTAGTGGTTGTGTGCGGGACTGCAGCCCACTGGGATGGAGGTTCAATTCCAGCTCACAGGAGCAAAGGTTGGGCCTCCTACTCCCACCACCAGAGGGCAGCGATGCCAAAAAAAATAAATAAATGTATGGATCACAGCAGTGCCGTCAGACACCGTGCTGGAGGGTAAACTCTCGACACAAGCATCACAACCACGGATTTGAACTTAGCAACAGGGCTGAGCTTCATGAGCCAGGGTTGAGCCAGCAGAAACTAGTGACACGATGACCGGAGGGGTCAACAGACTGGGAAGGAGGAGCGGCAGGGGGGACCCCGAATAGGGCCAGCCCCCCAGGCCACGTCCTCGAGAACTCCCTTTGCAGCTTTGTAGCAGCAAGAGGTCGAGGGGTTAAGGGCATCAGAGGGTCTACCAGCCGACCTCGGAACTCATCCTGGTGACGATGCCTCCTGCACTTCGTCTTCCTCCTCCTCCTCTCCCTCCTCCTCTTCCTCCTCTACTGTTTATGAGTGGATACTTGAGAAAATGGTGTGGGGGCCCCATCTGACACAAAAGAGAAGACTCCTACTCCATATCTGCTCGGGGGGATGCCCAAGAGCCACTGTCCAGTCTTCATGCCGTTCGGATCTTGTGGATCCTCCCACGGCATCTACTGCACTGCTGGGTGTGGTAACCCACTGGGATGACCATGCAGAACTCATAGACCACACTGTGCCATTATGGCAGTTGATGGGGGAAGTCGATGGGGTTCCTTAAGTCGGGATCAGAAAACATGAAGGATATAGTACTTGTCCCCACAGTCCTTCTTCTCAGGCATGCCAGCAGCCATCTCTCTTTCTAGTCCTCAGCTTCTCCATCATGCGGACCCTTGTCCTCTGTCTCATTTCGTCAGCCAGGAAGCTCACCACCCTGTCTCATGGTCTTGGTGCAGGCTCCTCTGCAAGGCCTCCTGGTCTCAGTGCTGCACCCTCTGCTACCGCCTCCATCATTTCATACGGGGACCTTGGGCATGCTTCACCCCTGATTCTTCTAGCTCATCATTCTTTATGGGTCACGGGAGTCTCTCTTCCTGCTTCTGCAGTGGCTAGATTATAGACACAGTGGAATGGCAAAGAGGATCAACCCCCCAGGAAGAGACCTCTATGTTTTATTTGCATGCTCCTATCCAGTCACCAGGGGGTTGTTGCAAAGACTGTGGAGCAAACAGCTGTAATTTCCCCTCACCATGATATACCATCTACCTGTCCTCTAAATACCCACTTCTCATAGGAGTAGCACTGTGGCCTACCTGAGCCTCAAGTCATATGACTCGCAAACCCAAAGAAAGCTTCTAGACAAGCAAGCTGTGGCAGTCATGTGCTTATTTTAATTTTATGATTGAAATATAGGGGTGGAGTCTGGCCTGTTAATCTGGAGATAGCCATTGAGTAGCCGTTGAGGCCTCTATGTGGGCATGGCTTTCACCTGAGACTCCTGGGAAATCTCGTGGTATTTCCCTTGTGAAGATGAGAAGCTATCTTCCCCAGTTGTTGGGAGTTAGTTTGAGAGATGATTAACACAGGCAACACAGAATGGCGGCGGCTGGGAGGCTGGAGTAGCCAGTGGAGAGACAACACAGCTTTGCCCTGATGAAGACAGACCTCTGAAGCTGGAGTGGCATGCTGTTGATGGACCTGAGCCCCGGAAGCAAGGAGCCATGGGGATACCCCTGCCAGTGCCAGAATTCTGCACCCACTGACCTGTGACTTCCTGAGTCGGAAGCAGACTTTATAGACTGATTTCAGGCATATAGGTTATTATTGGACTTATGACTTTGCACTGGACTGGATTGGGATGCCTTCTTAGGGTCACATTTCTTTTGTATATAAACCCTTTCCTTATACCTATATGTGTGTCTCTGAAATTTGTTCCTCTAGTCTATCCGGACTAACACACAAGGTAAAGGGGGGGCACCCAGTCCACTCTGAGCAGGTGGAACATTCAGACCTGGGCAGAGGCGATGATCAGTTACATACACCTCAACTTTCAAATCTCCTATCCACAGTTCCGTCCCTGTGTCGATTCATCCCACTGAGGCCTTCCCTCATTTCACAGACCCACTGATAGCCTTGTCTAGTCATCAGACTCTCCTGATAGCTTGTTTGAAGCAAATGAGCCTGATCATGGTGAAAATGCAGTGAGGACTTCGCATGTGCCAGGTACATAGCCCACCTCATTGGATTCTTGGTACAGTTCTGTGGAAATTGGCCGGCACTGTTTTGTAGTTGTGGACACTGTGGCTCAGGGAGGTCTAATAGGCATGTGCAGAAGCACGTGAGCTAGGATGTGAACCTGGGCATCCTGGCTCCGGAGACTGAGCTCGGAGCCACTGGATTATGCTGCATCCCCAAAAAGAAGAGAGTTCACTTTGCCATATCCCCCCAATACACACACACGAAGTGGGAACAGGTAGCTCCAAAGGAGCAGCAGCGGAGGGTGGCTATCTCCCAGGGAGAGATTGCCCTCCTGAATTAACGTGGGCCGTAGTGCATGGGCAGGAGAAGGATAGGTGTCTAGGACTACAAATCAAGAAGTCCATTCAGCCTGGGACATTCTCTGGTCTTTAAAGAGTAACCTTGACAACGCACACGTCTGAAGATAATAAGGGATTGATGGGATAAATTGTGTTTCATTGATGCAATAAAACCCTAGGAAGCTTTTTAAAATGATGATGTAGATCTGTATTTATTGACATAGAACAAGATGTGCCTAATACATCATTAAGCCTAAGAAAGCAAGCCAGTAAACAATAGACACAGCATGAACACAGACACATACGCAGAGAAAAAGTCTGGAAAGATATACACACACAATCACCCATCTGCCAGTCTCTCATACTGTGATAGGGTGTGTGTATGTTGCTAGGATGCAGGAAGCTGTGCCACTAGTGTGTCAAATGCCATCAGGGTCCCCCTCCTCCACCCAGGGGACAGGTTGAGCAGAGCTTCCAGATAAATTCAGACTAGGAAGAAGGCCTTGTGATCGACTCCTAAAACATAACCCACAAAAATCCTGTGGGTCAGGGAGACTGTCGTCCAGTAGAATACTCAAAGATGTATGGAGCGCTCCGACGCTGAAAGTCAACTGAAAGACATGGGGGTATAACAGCAGACTCAGATGATCGCCAGGATGGCTCAGAACACGGTGGTGTTCCCTTCTGTGGCACCGAGACCGCCAAGAGTCAGAACCAACTTGCTGACAGCTAACAACAACAAAACCCACAAACAAACTCACTGCCAGGGCGTTGCTGCTAACTCATAGTGACCCCGGAGTGAGTCAGAACTGCTCGTGTGAGTTGGCAAAATAATCATTCTTCGCTGCAGCAGAAAACCTCATTTTTCTCCCTCGGAACCTCTGTTGGCTTTAAACTGCTGACCATTGGGTTAGCAGCTAAATGGGTAACCATGACACCAACAGGGGTCCTCCACGACAAAGTCCCACTAAAAGCAGCAAAGAGTGATGAAGTCCTGGGAGTGACAATCCCGGGGGTTCCCTTTGCTCTCTCAGCTTGCTGATCTTTTTTGCCCCCAAAGTTTCTACACCAAAAGCTAAATTGGGGGGAATAATGTTTAAAGCTGGAAAACCAACCCTCGAGTCATTATAAAGAACGTACAATGAGAAAAAACAGTTTGTAAGGATCCACGATGAGTATTGACATATATGCATCAATTAAATCCTCATTACCACCAAGGGAGGTCAGGACTAGAGTCATCGCTGTTTCTTACTTTAATTTTTTTAATGCGATGCAGAGAGATGAAGCAATTTGTCCCAATCACCCAACCTGAAGGCATGCATGTGTTCCCCCAGCCTCACCTAGCTCCAAAGCTGGTGTTCTGCACGACCCCCCAGGGGGCACAGATGGCTAACACTTGGCTCCTTATACAAAGGTTGGGGATTTCATGCCACCCAGAGGGGCTTTGGGGGAAAGGCTTGACTATTTCCAAACACTCAACCATTGAAAGCCCTGTTGTCATTGGTCTACTCTGACCCACGTGGGGTGCCATGTTGAAACTGAGAAGAGGGCAACTGGAGATTTATTGTGAGAGCTCCAATTGGGCAGGAAAGCAGAAAGAAAGTCAACCAAAAGAGGGTGCTTGGGGAAGAGGATCTCAAAGGGTACAGATGCCTCACTCTCAGCCATCTCAAGTGGATGGCCCACCAGCACCAGCAGCAGACGTTCTCAGCCTCCGCACTACTGACTTTGGAGGGGATGGTTCCTGAGTGTAGGCAAAGGGGAATTCCTGGATAGTGAATAGCCTCCGTGGTCTTTACCTACGAGATGCACCCCAGCGCCCAGTTGTGACAACACAATGTCCCCCGATGTGGCCAGCGTCTCCCTAGAAGGCAAATACACCCCTGGTGGGAGACCACCACATCCCTACAGAATCATGTAGTGACAGTCCCTGAACACTGTTTCTTTACCGTATACTCCAATGTTCATGCTTAGGTCAATCGCGCCGTTCACGCCCCATCCAACTGTCCTCGTGAGCCCTTTCCTTCTTACCATGTGCCATCAAGTCAGTGCCACCTCACACACCTGCACTACAGGACAGAGGAGAACTGTCCTTTCGGCTCTGCCAGGCTCTACTCTTTACAGGAGCCGATCATCAGCAATCTTGTCCCACCGAGCAATCAATCCCACAGGTTCAAACTACCTGCCTTTTTGTTAGCAGCCAGCGCCCAATCACTGCTCCAGCAGGTCTTCTCCCCTGCACCATTATAAATCCCTGGGATAAAACAACTCCTTTGAGCATGACGGGAGCCCTGGGGGTTTAGGCATCGGGGCTGCTAACCTCAAGATCAGCCATGTAAATCCACCCGGGTTCTCAGGGAGAAACATCTGTCCAGGGCAGCTATGGGTTGGACCCAACGTCACAGCAGTGGGTTTGGTTTGGGTTGGGGTTTGACAAGCATCGGGAAAGACAAATGTCCTCATGACTCCCTGCCATGGAGGCAATGCCAACTGACAGCAAACCTACTGGACAGGGTAGAACTGCCCTCTGTGAATTTCCAAGGCTGTAGCTCTTCATGCAGACAGAACGCCTCATCTTTCTCCTGAAAGCTGGCTGGGGGTTTCAAACAGCTCACCTTGCAGTTACCGGCCCGACAGGCACCCACTACTCCACCAGAGCTCCAGTCACGTCCTTCTTGATTAGCCTCCAAATGTCCAAGGGACAGAAAGTGAAGTCCCACTGCTCCCAGAAAGAGCCCCAGCAACGACCCTTTTGCCTCCCTTCTGAGGGGCTCGCCCATGCCCCCGCATTCTCTAAATTAAAAATAAGGGAAGCAGTTCCTTCTTGTAAATCCCAAGCTGCGCAGTCATTACAGGCTTGCTTGGAGATAATCAGGGCTGACACTTGCCGAACGTGCGGGGTTTATTAGAGACCACCCACAAAGTCGACTCAACTCAAAATGGCACTGCTAAGTAATCTAATCCCAAAATGTAGATTTCATTCCAACAAATTGCACACAAGTGGCCTCCTGCTGCTTTAACTGTTGCCTGGAAAGGCAAGCCCAACTGTATCTGTGGCAATTAGGCTAGCACAAAGCCACCAGGCTGTCAACAGAGAGGGGAGGGCCATGTTGGGGGCCTCGGACGTTGGACAGGAACGCCTTGCACACGGAATCAGAATATGTTTGGAAGATGCAGTTGAACGCACCTTCGCAACAAGGATGAAAATTCGTAACAAAAAGATGATGAAACTAAGTCTTCCTCTTGGCCTGTCAGACTCCGAATGCAGGTCTTCTATTTTGAGATGAACCAAAATTTGAGAAACCAGAATCCTAGCTTCATCCAGGACAATGCAGCAAGTACATTGCCTACAGTTCCAAGACAGAATCCCCGTGCTCCAGTGGAAAGGGCATTATCTCCGGCATACAAATAAAGGATGGATACAACCTAAGGTTTATGAAAAGTCCCGGAGACTTGATTTTGACCCCAAGTTCAATGGGAACCAAAAGCGTGGTAAGATTGATATGATCTGAAGATGTCTCAATAGAGTGCACTGCTCAGGTTCAAGAGATGATAACCCATCTCTCTGTCTGTCTTCTGGGCTGATTTCTACTTCTTGTTGTTGTCGTTGTTGTTGTTGTTATCATCATTGTCATTGGTTCTGACCAATAGCAACCACATGCACCATAGCATGAAACATTGCCGAGTCCTGTGCCACACTCACAATTGGTCCTGTGCCCGATCCCATGGGTGGAGAGATGGAGTGTAGTACAAGGTATTCTCAGACTGCACCATGGTGGACATGTACTTTGGTCACTCAACATCCATTCAACAACTCGGGTGATAGCAGGCCATAGTAGGGGGCATCTCTGAGTGCTAAAATCTTAGGCAGATTGCTCCGGGGGGGGGGGGGGGGGAGGACAGATCAGAAGCTTACCAGCCAGTGCCCAACTATGTCCTCACCAACTCAACAGTTCGATGCAGCACCTGGAAGACAGGTGCTAGTTGGCTAGTTGGCTAGATGGCTAGTTGGCCTTCTTTCTCCCCAGCAATATCGAAAACTGCTCTAGGCACAATGGAGGTACTCAACAAATGCAGGCTATATTTTCAGGCAAATTCTCACGAAGGCTCTCTCTCCACGAAGTCCAGATGAGGAATGTAGAGTGTGTGTATTACTGCTCGGGGCCAGTGATTTTTCAACTGTAAGTCGTGAGCTAATTAATACCAGATCTTTCGATCAGTTTAGTAAATCTGTGACCAGTATTTTTACCCTTTGCTTAATGAAAAAGAGACACCTTCCAGAATTTTCTTCTGTGTAGAACTCTATTGAAAACCCTTGAAGTTCAACTCTCTTCTGCACCTGCACCCATGCAGCCAAACACGATTGGAGCAAATTATGCAACCACCCCTGGGCCTGAAGTTGAAGAGGCCGCCAAGTCCAGACAAAACAGACTGTGCGCCTGGAGACACCAAGAAGCCATGCCCAAACTATGGGGTCACCTTCTCCTTACCCAGGCTGAGACTACAGAACTATGGGACAGAGTGACAGGTGGGCTGGCTTCCTGGTCCATGAAGACAAAGGCTGAGGGACCCTGTGGCTGAGACTGGACTGCTGACTGAGCAGACCAGTGACATGGTCCTTACGCATGGTTGATCCTGACTTGTGGCAACCTGTTGACATCCCTAACCGTTGCCATGCATGGTGAAAAAATGTACATATAGTAATAAAGAAAATGAAACAAAAACGTTGCCTCTCTACTTTCCTTCCAATTACCATCCCAGTTCTGGCCCCTCTATAGTAAAACTGCTTGCAGGAGTTGTACGTACACCTTCCTGCCAAACTCTCCTCTCTCCCTCGTTCTTAAACTCCTTCCAATCGGACAGTTACCCTCGGTACGCCACCACTCCACCCAACCTTGTCAAAGTCACCAAGGTCATCCAAGCTGATGACACCTGTCTACACTCCATCCTCATGCTGGGTATCTCACCATTGGACATGGTTGTCCTGTCCTTCCTTCACAGCATGATTTCATCATTTGGTTGTCAGGAAACCATACTCTTTCATTTTTCCCGTTTCATTGTGGCCATTCCAATTTTTCTTGGGATGATCCCTGCTATCTCTCAACCTCCTCAGATGAGAGGGCCCAACGTTAGCATCAGAGTCTTTTCTCTGCACATGTTGATTCATCCAACGCTTTGTGTGATGGTCATGTACTTATGTTAACTTCACGATTGAGATGTAGGGGTGGAGTCTAGCCTGTTAATCTGGAGATAGCCATTGAGTAGCCAATGAGGTCTCCATGTGGGCAAGGCTTTCTCCTGCGACTTCTGGGAAATCTCGCGGTATTTCCCTCATGGAGATGAGAAGCTATCTCCCCAGGTGTTGGGAGTTAGTCTCAGAGACGATGGCAGCGTCCGAGGAGCTAAAGGAACCAGAGGAGAAGCCACACAGCCTTACCCTGATGGAATCAGACCTCTGAAGCTGAAGAAGCCATGTGGAGAACCCTGCCAGCACTGAGTTACCTCTACCACCACTGGATGCTATTGATGGACCCTGAGCCCTGGAATTGAGGAGCCATGGGGAGACCCCTGCCAGCGCCAGGATTCTGCACCCACTGGCCTGTGATTTCATGAGTTGAAAGGACACGTTATAGACTGATATTGGGCTTATGGGCTAATATCAGACTTATGACTGTGAACTGCTGAGTCAAAGAAATTCAATGCACAGGGACTTCCAGGTCCAAAGGATGCTATGCTCCACTCCTGGGTTTGCTTTCTGACTGGCAATAAGATTCTAACCCCGCCCTTTCCTGCTTCTTTCATGTTACACCCAGATGGGTGAAGAGAAGCAATCTCAGAAACCCACAGGGAGAGTTGTACCCTGTCCGATGGGGTCCATAGGAGACGGCATTGACTCTGAGTTTGTGAGCTTGGCTTTGGGGGTGTCGATCACACTGACTTGTGTTTCGCAATCACTCCATAGGAGACGGCATTGACTAATGAGTTTGTGAGTTTGGCTTTGGGGGGTAGCGATCACTCTGAACTGTGTTTCGCAATCACTCACCACTGAGTCCTTAAATCCGATTCATGTCGTACTCAGCCCCATTGGGGAAAGCTCATTTGGAGGCAGTTACAGAGACTTTGGGTAGAAGAACCCAATTAAATAAGTCACTACCCATCCTCCTCATTTGCATGACAAGAAAAGACCTTGAATTTAACAAAGCCAAGGTGATGTCCCAAGACAACCCCCACACACACACAACCCAAAAGCAGGCCCTCCATGATGGCTTTCCCATTGCAATTCCTGGCACATCAACCTGTTCATTACTCAATCCCGAAATCTCCGTGTTTCCCTTTACATTGGTTCACATCCCAGATCCAGTCCATGAGAAAATGAGGATGGTTCTATCTGCAAACCATGCCCTGCATCCATCCACTTTCAGAAAGAGTCCCTTTTCCTAGCCTCCTGGTTTTCACCTGGCCCATTTTACATCCGTCCACACTTCTAAATCCCCAACTGCGCAGTCAGAAGGAGCTATCAAAATGCAGCTGAGAGCAAGACGTTTCCCTGCTTCCAAGCCCCCAATGACTCTCAGCTCATTCCATTCTACAGACGAGGTTTCTGCTAAGACCCATCCATCCTGCTCCCTTCTGCCAGGAGGTGCCACTTTTCAAGACTTGCAAGGTAGAGGTCATTGATATGGGGAATCTGTTTACGGGGAACTGTTCCATCCAGCTAATCTTCACCTTCATAAATGACCCACGAACCATCATCTTGGAATCCGCTTGACTAATTCAAGTCAGGTGTGATCCCATGACCTTCAGCTGAACACCGGGTATCCAGTTTGACACACACACACACACACACACACACACAGAGCCATCCTAGTATTTGCAGGTCCTGATGTTCTGTGAGCCTCCCATCCCTGACAAATCTCCAGTCCCCCGGCCCCATGCAGGTGCACGCCTTCAATCTGTAGCTGCAGCAGCTCCTGCTGGTCTGGGTGCAGCTGTTTCTTTTCAAGAGCCTTTTGTGTGTGTGCTCTGACAATCTGAAGATGAAAAGGGGGGTGGGGTACATATTGAATGTCATCAGATGAGCCAGCTGGGCTGAAATAGAGGAGGAAGAGAAAGCTGGCATGGTCAGTGGGATTCTTTGCAGAAGAACCTGCTTCCAGAAGTCTGGGTCCACACGGTGTTACAGTGGGGTTAGTTTCACCTCTGCACTGCGGACAGAGGTGGATTCTGCCCATAAGGCTTTTCCAAGCATCCCTCGCAGCCTAGAATGTGGAGAGGGTCCAGGCGCGCAGATGCAAAGCGCCGTCACCGGGTGCCTCTCCCTGGTTTCAGATTCACTTGGCTTTCTTGCTCCTGTTATTTTTTATTTTTTCCAGGTGCAGCCCTGGGCTAAGGGGCCGCCTCATCCTCTTACTGAGCACGGTGGGTGCCGACTTGAGGCTCGGCTTGGTTCACTAAATTGGCCCTGAGGCCAACATGTGACTTTTTGACCTTGTAACTGTGAATGTGGAGCTGTTTGTTTTTTCTAAGTGTCTGAAACATGTGGGACCAGGTATAAGATTTCCACATGGGCCAACCTCTTCACTGCGTTCTGATCTAAACAAACTGCTTCCCACAGCTGGGCCAAGCATATTCCTTCCAGATCCATATTCGCTCTCCAGCACTCCTCAAGCTTAGAGGCTTCTCCTACGTGGCCAGAAAAATAGAGCTGTTGCCCCCGGGGGCAGGAGAGGGAGGGAGATTGCACTTCTATCAAGCAAGAGTCTTAACGTGGTAGAAACGAGGAGCCCATTTTGTTAATGATCAGATAGATAGCCTTGCATCAATGAAAGCTTTGAAGCAACTCATCAGAGAGAGAAGCGCTAGCTGGAGAGCATCGTGATAGGGAGTGACATTTGAAATCGCTTCTGGGGTTCGCGTCCTCTCCCTCACTCTAGGAACTGGAAGTCGCCAGCCCAGCACTTGACCCCCACAGCTCTTAAGATCCAATCTCTCCCTCTGCAGAGCCCGGATGGCAAACAGGACAAGTCCTTCTGCCTCCAGGAGCCAACAGAGATCCAGATCCACAGTGCCATTGCTGAGGTGTGGCTGGCAGCAGAACACTGAAACCTGGCAAGGTGACCGACGGGGAAGGGACCCCCTCACTCGCCTGCAGAAAACTCTGAAGAGCCCACCCTGGGCTTGCCTCTCTTTTTAACAGTTCTGTTGAGATATCATCCCTGTAATGTGCCATTCCATCATTCAATTATCTTAAGGAGAGTGGTACAAGCATCGCCACTGTCAACTTCAGAACAGGCTCATCTTTCTTAGACTCATGGTTGTCTCTGACTCTCGTTTCCCCCCAGTCTCCCCAGTCTATCCTCCCCCAAGGGGACGGTCAATTTCCACCCTGTCCTACAGCGTTGCTTGCTACGAGTCAGCATGAACTCAAGGGCAAGAAGTTTGGTTTTCTGGCTTGGGTTTTGTTTGTTTTGTTGTGTACTCCCTGTGCAGAAAGACACACCAAACAAAGCAAGAAACAGACAAACAAAAAGGACCCAGCAACAAGGGATAAATCGAGCAGAGAAAAACCTCAATGGAGAAAAAAATTTTTTTTTTAAAAACTAGAGTCAATTGAAAATGGGCCAAAGGGGAGATCAAGTGATAAGGTGTCACTATTTTGGCCTGACTACAGCTGCCCAATTCCACTTTCCCATGCTTTGTCTGATAGGCAGGCACGTCGCTGCCCTGGACAATGGTCAGAGACTTGGTCCATGCAGGGAGCCTGCAAATGGATTTGGGGCTCCCACTATCATCCATAGTGCTCACAACTAGGCCACCCCAGTTCTTATCCTAGCATCACCTCCCTTCCTCCAGCCACTGGTCCAGTGGATCAGCATGCCCATGGGTGGCCACCAAAGATTGCACCAGCTCAGCGATGCTCCCTCTTGACGGGGAGTGTGGCGTCCTGGGACAATGCAAAGCAGAGGGTGCCACTAAGGATTCTAGACAGGCGAGTAAATGCCTGGAATCAATATCCTGTTCAAAGGAAACCTCCCTACTTATCCCTGAAAGCAATCTGTTTCCAAATTTCTTCTCACCCCCACTTTGATCTTTTCTCCCTTTCCTGTCTTTTTCAGGGTGGAGGGTTCATCTTGCAGACTTTGGTCATGCTGTCAGGATAAACCTGTCCTTGCAGAAGGACATCATGGCAGAGTGGAGGGACAGGGAAGAGAGGAAGCACTCAAGGAGATGGACCGACCCCATGGCTGGAATCCATGGTCTCTGAGGACAGGCACAGAGACATGGTGGAAATGGCACAGGACGGGGGAGTGTTTTGTTCTGTGATGTTGAGGGTCGCTATGGGCCCGAACTGAATTGACAGCACTTAACAACAACCACAAAACCATCTGTACACATTTTGTACCGAACAACCACTTTGTGCTTCATCCCCTAATAATAAACTCCTGCATTTCGGCTGGACTTTACACATATCTTCTATTTGTTTTTGTTTTGAGTCCTATGAGACAGGAATTTGCCCAGTGTCAGACCATAAAGCAATTAGAGAAAAATCCAGGTCTAGCACCAACTTCCCCACCTCCCGGGGACTTACCTGTGAGCACACGATCTCCCAGACAAGTGAGCCTGAACACCGGCCCCTGGAGAAACACCAGCAAGTTCAAAGCTGCAGCTCTGATCAGTCTCATGGGTGAAGATGAAATGGAAGAGAACACCATCGCTTTTTCCCTCCTCCCTCCACCCCACCTCCCAAGCACAACGGTGTCCATATGACTTCGACCAAAAGAACAAAACCGTTAAGGCACTGCTCCTTTCCAGACACCTAAAGGTCGAGGTCCAAAGAATGAGATAATTCCTCCTGCCCCTCCTCTATCCCCCCCACCAACATATATACTCTCTGGAGGGCAAGCCCCCCTGAAGGCAGGCGCTCAGTCTTTCTCAGCCCTGGATGGTCTAAAGAAAGCAAGTGGCCATTCAGCTGATGCCAACTGGTGGCAGCCTCACGTGTGTCACAGTGGGCCTGTGTCTCATAGGGTTTTCTGAGGTTGTGACCTTTGAGAAGCACACCCCAGGCTCTTCTTCTTTGATGTGTCTGAGTGGACTTGAGGCATCAACCTGCCCATGGCGGACAAACATTTAACCACTGACACCACCCAGGGCTCCTACATTTTGCTCACCAGCGGCTTCTTAAAATATCCATTGTTTGACCAGCCACTGGATCTCCAGGCTCCTTGAGCCCCTTCGAGAGCATGAGAAGAGTGTGTCTGATCCCAGGAATCTGCCGTGGTTCGAACCCAGCAGCTGCTCTGCAGGAGAAAGAGGAGGCTGTCTAGTTCCATAAAGATTGACAGTTTCAGAAACCCCATGTGATAGCCAATGAGTCTAAACTGACTCTGTGGCAATGGGTTTGGTTCCGGACAGGAGTCACTGGAGGAGCTCTGGTGGCTCAGTGGTTAGGTGCTTGGCTGCTAACAAAAAGGTCAGGGGTTCGAACCGACCAGTTGCTGCATGGAAGAAACATCTGACAGTATGCCTCTGTAAAGAGTGACCATCCTGCAAATCTTATGGGGCAGTTCGACCCTTTCTGTAGATTTCCTCTAAGCGGGACATGACCCAACAGAAATGGGGTTGGGGTTAGGGGACGGAGGTTGCTTCTGCTTTTCTTCTGTCTCTGTGTATGCTCGTGTTTGGTGGAGCAGTGACAGGCTCCGTTGAGGAGGACAGATCTAACACTGTGGACCAGTTCTATTTGGTCTTCCCCCTTTAGGTACAGCAGCACTCCCTTCCCTGTTTGTGGTAAATGTCTTTAGACATTGCCCTTGTCCCCGAAGAGGGCAATGTGAGAGAACAGGAGTGATGGGATCCCATGACCACAGGAACTAACGTGGTCCGGGACTAAGCACAGACTCTGGGTTTTGATAAATATTATAAAAAAAAAATGTTGTGTGTATGACATTACGTTTTGCTGCTGGATCAGAGATTGAAGAGATAACAAGCACACAGGCTCTGCCAGGTTGAGACCATTAAAGAGGTGCCATAACTTGGTCCGGCAGGACAGGCTAGCACCTGTTCAGAGCTCTGGGGGGTGATGGGTGGGCTTTGCAAACCAAGGTTCAGTAGAATGCAGACTCGTAAGAGGAGCCACCTGATAGTATAGAGTGTTGAAGTAGAAATGGATGATAGATGGCATCACACAGTTTCTTCCTTGGCTGACCGTGACAGATATAATCAGTGGATCAAGGCACTCTTCAACCAGCCCAGAATTCTGATGCTCCGAAGCACTGCACTTAAGGAAACCACCACTATTCAATTTGAATTTGGCAAACAAGACATGAGCTATTTGCCAACCCCGCCTCGAAGGCATCTCCTCTTTGCTTGTGAGTCCCCCCAGGCTCTCACATCATCAGCCCAAAGAACAGAACTTCCCCATTCTTCTTTAATTCCAAAATCGCTGACCTCAGATTAGTGGTCAAATTCAGATCACCTGAGTTCTTAACCCACCTCTTGCTTGCTATCTGCCCCTTCCAGTTAACAGTTCCCCAGAACCTACTCTCAGCTTCTAACCTCTGACCAGGGATTCCAACCCTGGCCTGATGACCTGCCCCATTCCTAATTTCCTGCTCTGTCTGGCAGCCTTCTTGACATTCCACCGACTGATCCAGGTGTACACCACACACAGCCACTTCTGGGACTCAGCAGGACATTCCTTGACAAAGTCAATATGCCCTTCCATGACTGCTTAACCACACAAGACAGCTGAAGGACTGGTGGGGCTGGAGAAGAAAAACTGTGAGACTAAGTCACACAGGAGGAATGGGATGGGAGGCTCCTTCTGATGGTTCCCACACCTTCCCACCGTTACAGAGTTGATCTGAAGGTTGGGACGGTGAAAGATTTCAAACCTGACTTTTTCTGCCTTATGGTAAAGTTTCCACCTTCAAGGGAAGGAGCAGATGTTTCCTACGCTCCAAGGGATTTATCTGCCTTGTTCACACCTTCAGCAGACAGTTCATTGCTGTTTTAATTTATACGGGCCTGTTGCCCTGGTGGGATAAGAACGCTCCTTCCACGGCTCTAAGCCACAACACGTGGCATACAAGAACCCAAGGTTGTGGGTCCCTCCTGACCTAGCTTTTCACCCCTCCCCTGCTCACTTCTCCACATCCTCCTCCTTGCCGTGATGCAGCCCACATCCCTTGAATCCAAGCCACACAGACACTCTCAGACAGAATGGGGGGCATTCCATGGGAAGCCGAGCTCAAGGGCCCACTCTTCCAACCATTCACCAGCCAAAGCATGTCCCCGCGTGCGGCTTCCGTCAATGGGTTTCCTCCAGAAAGTCCATTGCTAGTGAGTTGATTCCACCTCATAATGGCCTGGTGAGGACCCTCGGATGGGGAAGAACTGCTCCCTCTGGTTTCCAGGCCCGGAATCTTTATGGAAGCAGACTGCCCTATGTGGCTCCCATGGAAGGCCCGGTTTGAACCATTGCCCTTTCAGACGGGAGACAAATGTTTGACCACTGCACCCCCAGAGCTCCATCATGCTCTTCTTTTTTTGCTGTTTTTGTTTTTTGGTTTTTTTGGGTATCACTGCCCTCTGGTGGTGGGAGTAGGAGGTCCAGCCTTTGCTCCTGTGGAGCTGGAATTGAACCTCCATCCCAGTGGGCCGCAGTCCCACGCACAACCACTACGCCACCGGGGCTCAGCCCCATCATGCTCTTCTTACGTGTCAATGAGTCAACTCCAACTCATACAGAGCCTATGTTCAAGAGAAGGAAACACTGCCCAGTTCTGTGGTTTGAGCCCATAGTCTCTCCGACTGCCATCATAAGATACACGCACTTCACACACTCAGAACAGGACAACATGGGCTCCCTATGATTCTAGCCACGGGCAGTTTAAATCAGCCACCTGCCCACCGTGTTCCCTTCCTCGCAGAGGGGCAGTGAAAGAGAGGAAGGCCCTCCCTCAACAAGAGGAGTGGACACCACGCGTGGCTGCCACCATGAGTCAAGACCCAAGAGCGATGATGAGGATGGCGCAGGATGGGGGAGTGTCTCATGCTTTGTACATCGGGGCGCGGTGAGTTGGAACTGACTCGACAGCACTTAACGACAATTTGTACCCTCTGAGGGGGTAGTGGATCATGCGTGGGGCTTCTAACGGGAAGATCAGCAGTTCAAAACTACCAGCTGCTCCATGAGAGAAGACACGAGGCTTTCTAGCCCCATAAAGAGTTAAAGTCAAGAAATCACACAGGGCAGTTCCACCCTGTACTATAGGATCACTGAGTAAATCCACTCATTGGTAATGAGTTCGAATGTTGAGTTTTTCATGTTCCCTCTGAAGGAGCTTGGTGGTGAAGTCAGCTGCGCTTTGAGCTGCTAACCACAAGGTCAGAAGTTTGAAACCACCAGTCTCTCGGTGGGAGAAAGATGAAGCTGTCTGCTGCAGTAAGATTTATAGCCTTAGAAATTCAACATGGGCAGTTCTTCTCTAACCTGTAGGGTCTCTAGGTTGGAATCAACTTGATAGCAGTGAGGGTGTTTGTTTTTTATTAATGTTCCCTCTGCAGTCTCTATGGTGTGGGGAGGGATGCTTTCTTGTCTCTCCAAGATTCCAGCAGTCTCTGCCATCCTTTGGTTTACAATTAGAGCATATGACATACGTCATTGACATCTTCCCCCATGTGTCCCTGTATCTCTTCTCCTCTTTTATAAGAACATCACTGCTGTAGTCAGACCTCAAGATAAACCACACTCCCAGGCTAAATCAAGTTCATAGGTACTAGCTCTTAAGACTTCGATATATCTTCAGGAGCAGGCGTGATTCCACTCAATAATGGTTGGTGCCTTCCTCTACAACCCAAAAGAGTTGAACTTAAGAGGGTATAAGGTCGTGACATTCTACTAAACTGGATTTTATTTGTGACGGGGACTTACATCCTTCACGCTGCCACTTGCACCATCCGAAACCTAACCATGCAACCCACCAGGCCCTTGGCCACTCCCTCTCCACCCCTCCCCATTGAGGTTTAAGCCAACAGAGGAAGAATCATTCCCAGCTGCTAGCAGCCTGCTCCAGCCGCCACGTGGGGAGTTTTGTTCCGCCTGTTTCATAGTGGGTCATGTCAAGTCAACATGCATCGCCTAAGTACCTCTGACAAGTCTAGAGAATGGGGGAAGCTCTCTGGGACTTCAGTGACTTCATCTGTGAAGTGAAAGGCTTCTACTTTCTAGACTTGGAAGGTACCTCCCAGTGCTGGGGGAAGGGAGGCAACCCCCTGGGGTGGTCAACTGTCAGCCGCACCTCCGGCATGGCCCAGGCCCAGCTCCTTTTAAGCCTGTGTACCGGAGACCACACATGGCAGAAGAGCCTGAAGTCAGGTGTAACCCAGGCCAAGACGGGGGATGTATGTGCCCTGCCCACAGAGCCCTACCCCCAACACTTCTTCGTGGATAAGCCAAGCTACCATCCCATGAGTGGAGAGAGACAGGCTGTTGTCGAGAAGACGTGATTGGAAAGAAGTCCCAAAAATATCTCTCACACAGACTGGCCTGAAATCCTCATCATAGGCATCCAGAATCTTTGCATTCAGACAGCTTGCTTCCGAAAACTTCCAGAAGTTTCTATGTACATGAACAGTGACTCATACTCTTAGCCTTGGACTTCCCCTTCCCCACCCCACCCCCAATGTCCTCCTATCCCTACCAACATTCGCCAGCTCCAGCGCCCACTTGCAGAGTAAAGGCATCGGACAAGTACCACAGACTCTGCTCCACCCCCCCAAAGAGAGGTACAGACCTCAGTGCTGTGCAGGAATGAGAAGCAAACCGACGGTCAGGCCTGCTGCCTGGCTTCCATACCAGCTGAGTCTGAAGGTGTCCTTTACTAGGAGCAAGGGAACCTGGAATTGTTTTTGTTGGAAAAGAAGAGGAGGGATAATGTAATGGCCATTGTCAAATTGACGGTGGTTATTAAGAATTTTTGACGGAGTGAAACTTCTCACGGCTGAGAGTCTTAAAGCCCCAATGCTGTTGATATGACTTGACTGGATGCATTAGCACACATGCTCTGTATTTAAACCTGAGAGGATAACAGCTGACTCTGAATGGAGAAATCCTGAGAGAGACGGCAAAAGCTGATGGTAAGAATCACAGCGATAACCAAATTGGGCAAGCCCTTTGCCTACACCCCCAGTGAAAGAGGGACCCAAGAAAAACATTTTACCTGCATGTGATCCAGGAAGGTCTTTCAGAGACCTTCTGAAAGACCAGGGTTAAAAAAGGAGCTTGTGAGGGAATGTCCAATTGCCTATAGATGAGTTTTGAGTCCCCACTCTGCACTCTCCCTCATTCACAATATGATTTTTTGTTCTTTGATGCCAGATACCTGATCCCCTCAACACCTCATGTCACCCAAGCTGCTGTACTTCTTCCATGTGAGTTTTGTTGCTTCTCAGCTAGATGGTTGCTTGTTCATCTACAAGCCTTTAAGACCACAGATGGTATAACTTTTGATAGCCGGGCACCATCAGCTTTTTTCATCACATTTGCTTATGCACCTGCTTTTTCTACAGCAATCGTGTCCAGACAGGACATTCCCTCCCAGATGGCTCTCTGGGAGGGAATGAACCAGTCAGGATCCAGTGTAGTAACGATGAAACATAGAATGGTCCTCTTAAATGCCTCCTCCTCCCCCACCTCTCCACCTCCCACTATCATGACCCTAATTCTACCTTACAAATCCAACTGGACTGGAGAATGTACACTGGTACAGATAGGAAATGGAAACACAGGGAATCCAAGAGAGAAGAACCCCTCAGGACCAATGGTGAGAAGGGTGATAATGGGAGTATACAGGGAAAGTAGGGTAGAAAGGGAGAACAGAATGCAAGAATCTACATATAACCTTCTCCCTGGGGGATGGACAGCAGAGAAGTGGGTGAAGGGAAATGTCAGATGGCGTAAGATATAACAAAATAATAATTTATAAATTCATGGGGGAGGGGAGAGCCGGGAGGGAGGAGGAAATGAGGAGTGGACAGCATGAGCTCAAGTGGAAAGCAGGTGTTTGAGAACAATGAGGGAAACAAATGTACAAAGTGCTGGACACAATGGATGGATGTGTGGATTGTGATGAGTTGCATGCGCCCCACCCCCAAAAAATGATTTAATGAATAAAGAATAAATTTTAGAGAGGGAGACTGTGAGAACACTGTGAGTTTTTTTCTATCAGTATTTTTAATCAGAACCCATTCCCCCTTGTCCTGTAGGGTCTGGAGCTGCCTGAGGGCAGGGGGTGCGCTGGGTCAGTCAACAAAGGGGAATGAATGAGCTGTGATCCCAGCTGCTGGTTTGGGCCAGTAAAGACGACCAAGTCCCCAGTCTGGGACAGAGGAACCTTTTCTTGCAAGACCGCTAGCGGGTTGGCTCTCAAAACCCTGTCCTTCACTCTAACACACTGCTTCCAGGCCTTTGTTACATGCCTTCCTCACAGCCTGAGTGAGGGAGACCCTGGCAGAACACGTTACCTGCCTCCATCATAGTCCAGGCACGATGCTGCCGAGTCCAGATGTGCCCGGTCCAGGATTGAGATGGCTAGAGTTTATGTTGACCAGAAGGAGCCCTGGGCTACACGTTAGGCTACCAACCACAAGGTCAGCTGTTTAAAAGCACCAGCCACTCCATGGGAGAAAGACAGACTTTCTCCTCCTGTCAAGAGCTCCAGTCTCTGGAACTCACCAGGGCAGTACTACCCTTCCTAGAGGGTCGCTATGAATCATCAACACCATGACTGGTGAGCTTGATTCTGGCTCAGAGACACTCCTGAGTGGTGGGGGTGGGAGGGTGGAGCACAATCTATCAATCAGGTGGCAGCCTGAGGATACCTCCAGGGGCTGGAGCGTGTGTATAAAAAAGAGACACTGATCAGAGCCAAGCTCTCTTGCCTTTTCAGCTTCTGTCACAGCAGGAGCCTACGTCTGCTTCATGGGTCTCCTCTTGGGTCAATCCCAGGAGCCGTCAGCAAATTGCTGGCCTCAGATTCATTGACCTCTACATCCACCAGCCTGTGGCCCTCCTGTTGGTCATCCTAGTTCCTATTCAAAGCCACACAAGTGAGAGAGGCCTTCAGCCTCTTCGGACCTATGGACTTACCCCAGACTAGACTTAAAAATACTTTGGTTAGATTTCTTGGGTGAGAAATACCTCAGTCCTTGACTTCACACAAAAAGAATTCACGCCGAAGCCTGGTTTGCGATCCAAGTGAGTTTTTATAAAGGATAGAAGTGATTTGGGGCATTACAGTAAACTGAACATAAGCCAAAGAGAGAGACCCTGGCCTGACTCACAGAACCATGGAAGAACAGCTGGAGAAGAGAGGATGGTCTCCCAGTTCAGGCTTTTTTAGGACCTTCTGCTGGGAGATATGATCAACAGTACTGGCTGACCCCATTGACTGAATTAAACTCACCTGATCTAGATTGGGCCCACCCAGGTGTACTGCTTCCTGGCTCCAGGGCCTGAATTTACTCATGTCCTTTAGTCTTTGGGGCTGGCTGGGCTCGCCTGATTCTCAGCAGCAACCTCCTGTAGGAGGTGACTTGGCATGGAGAGAAACAACCCCCTATGCGGCTACCTGACACTTCTACCACGCTGGGTCATTTCTTAATATAGATTCTCTCTATATACAAATACATACAAGTGTCACTGGTTTTGCTTCTTGAAAGAACCCAGACTGACAAGAGGATGTTTCTGCGAATACAAGAGACAGCCTATGGTCTCTCACAGACAAACCAAGAAGGGCTGGCAGCCCACATGGGTCTATTGCTCTCAAATGACTAGAGCCAAAATGGGCCATTAAACGTGTGACAGCTGAAGCTGGGGACAATGTCAGGGGAGAGAGCTACTTTAGAGAGCCAGAGAAGACAAGAAGAAGGCAGAGACATTTTAAAATGACATTGCGAAACTGGATTTGTTCCTAGGGCTTCATGACAAGAGGACCACACACTTGAAGACTTCAAGCAACAGAAATCTAGGCTTCCACAGTGGCAGGTCCAGAAGTCTGAAGTCAAGATGCGGTAGTTACATAATCTGTTGTCAACTTGAGATTTAAGAGTGAAGGGCTTAGCCTGTCAGTCAGGTCCCAGGTTGATGACCTCATTTGGAGGCGCTAAGAAGATAAATAGCTCACTGGAGGTGGGAAAGACTCTGCCAGTGGAGGCTTAGTCCCTGTGGCTTGTACAAATGGAGTTTGGGCTCTGCGTGCTATTCACAGCTTTTAGCAAACTGAGTCCTCAAAATTTAAGCTCTAAGACAATTTCCTCCTCTGATCTGGGACTTTATTTTTTTATCATTATAATGGCATTTGAAGTCATGGGCATGGATCTGCATCAAGAACCAGTACACAGGAGGACAGGGAAGAAAACAATGAGGAGAGAAACTGAGTCCTGAGGCCCTCCAGTATGTAAACCACTTGGAAGAAGCGGGTTGACCTAAATATTAGCAGGAAAAGGCGAACAGTACAGTTGGCAAATCCCAAGGGAATGTTGTGTTTCTGGGCTGAGGCAGGGGTTATCTGTGTTAAACGCTACTAGGACTAAATAAGGCCTGACCACTTTCATAAAGATGAAAGTGGAAGCCAGGGTAAAGAGGGCTGAGGAAGGAGAAACAAGGAAGGGGATGCACTGAGTATGACATTTAAGAAAGTTGCCTGCTGAAGGGGGTGAGCAATTAGACAACAACTGAAACCACTGAGTAGGGAAAGGTTAGGGGAGAGGTCCCACACACACACCTCACCCCTCTTTCTTTTGTGGTGGAAGATTTAAGCATGTTTAAAAGCCATGGGGAAAATTCTACTGTACAAATCTCACTAGACCAAAGGATGTACACTGGTACAGATAGGACTGGAAACAGGGAATACAGGCAGATGAACCCCTCAGGACCAGTGCTTAGAGTGGCAATACTGGAAGGGTGGAGGGATGGTGAGGTAGAAAGGGGGAAACTATTAAAGGATCTATATATAACCTCTTCCCTAGGGGGATGGACAACAGAAAAGTGGGTGAAGGGAGATGTCAGACAGTGTAAAATATGACAAAATAATAATAATTTACAAATTATCAAGGATTCATGAGGAAGGAGAAAGTGGAGAGAGGGGGTGAAATGAGTAGCTGATACCAAGGGCTCAAGTAGAAAGCAAATGTTTTGAGAATGATGCTGACAACAAATGTACAAAGGTGCTTGACTCAATGGATGGATTGTGATAAGAGTTGTATGAGTCCCCAATAAAATAATTTTTTTAATTTTAAAGAGATTTTTAAAATGTCTTTCTGCAAGACATTCCTATTGATAGGATATATGAACCTACCCTGTTGGAGCCAGAGCTCTGGAGTGGGAGGCATGTAGACCCACGCCAGCACTCAGATAAGATGCTTCCGCCGCCACTGGAGCTACTAGATTTCCCACACGCCGGCCTGTGCTCTTCCTGCATTCCACATCATTGCCTGTGATGTGTGAGTCTGAAGAGGAATTTAAGACTGATATCGGCTAATATAGGACTTATGGGCTGTTCTGGACTGGGCTGGGATGTTTTCTTAATATGCAGTTACTCTCTGATATAAAGTTCTCTATTACACACATATGAGTGTCATGAATTTGTTTCTCTCGTCTACCTGGACTAAAATGCAAGGTTTGGGCAGGCCTACGCTCTCTCTGAATGTTCCTTTGTCAGCAGCTGGCAGCTCCAGGCATCCCTTGGTTGTGGCTGCCTCCATCATCACGTGATCTCCATCTCGCCTCTGTGTATCTGCTTCTCTCTCTCTCTCTTTCTCTGTCACACACACACACACACACACACACACACACACACACACACGCACACACACATTACTGGGTTAGGCGCTCCCCGGATGAACTCATCTCAAGACCTCTTGGAATGGTAATGACTTTGGATAAAAGATCCCTTTCTAAGTAAAACAGCATTCCCCAGGACCATGGGTTAGAGCTTGGACACATCTTCTAGGGGTCCACCATTCAACCCACTGACAAATTGCCCCTGAGTACATCCTAGTAGAAGTGCCCCACCGGGTTTTCCATGGGTGTCTTATAGGAAGTAGTTGCACTCCTTTCTTCTAAGGCTGCTCTAGATGGACTTGAATTTCCAACCTTGCAGTTAGCAGCCTTGCAGTTTAGCCATTCAACCCACTACAGGGGAACAATAGCTAATAATAAGTGTGGGTTCGTGAAACCATACTGGAAACATGGGGCATGTCCCAAATAAGGGACAGAGTTTTAAGAAACTTTGGTTAAAATTAATAGCACAAATCGGGACTTTTGTTTCCGAACACTTACAGGACCAGGAGAAGGAAAGTGACTATTCCCCCACCCCTGTCTCCCCCTCTATTACGTGTTGTCTCGGTTAAATGAAAGCCAAAGGGAAGGATGTGTGTATGTTTCAATGGGAGCCCCTAGTGGTGCATTGGTGAGTGTGCTGGACTAACAGAAAGGGTGGTGGTGGAAGTTCACCCAGAGGTGCCTCCAAAGAACAGCCTGGTGATCTCCTCCAGCCATTCAGACCCCGACGGAGGGAAGCTCTACTCAGACACCCATGGGTTTGCCATCCATCGGAGTCAACTCCACAGCAACTAGCGTGTTGCCGTGGATGCTAAGAGGCACGAGGAAGCTGTGGGGTGCTTCTAAACCAGGGGTTCCCAACCTTCCTCTTGTCGCGACCTTTTCATCCAGTTCCTCATGTGGTGGTGAGTTCCCACCATAGCATTCTTGTCATTGAGACTTCATAGCTGTCATTTTGCTGCTGTAATGAATGGTCGTGTAAATATCTGATAGGCAGGATGTATTATCATTGTTACAGATTGAACATCATTAAAGCCTAGTGATTCATCACAGAAACAATGTGTAATTATATATTGTGAAATATGTATTTCTAATGACAAATAGATGAAAGTTTGTCTTGAAGCATGGTGCTGCATGGGTTACAGTCTTCACGCCAGGTACTCGTATGTGGGTGGACCCGCCTGGAGACGGATAGAACTGTGTCTTGCTTCCTAAGACCATCAGAAATAATGTGCTTTCCGATGGTCTTAGGCGACCCCTGAGAAAGGGTTGTTCAGCCCCCAAAGGAATCTCAACCCACTGGTTGAGAACCGCTGTTCTACAATGTAGGGGAGGCGCGTGTCCTAATTTATACAATTTGCCAATTTCTAGGGTCTAAATCCTTTCCCCCAGGTGGGTTTCAAACGACCCATGGTTTAACTACCAGCTTCCAAGATGCCTGATAAGCCTCTGGTAAGTCAACACAGCATGGGGGGGTAGGGGTGTCCCTCCAGCCATGCAAAGGAGGCCAAGAAGGAAGGCAGGTGCCCGGAGCCAGGTACCAAAGCCGAAAGCCAGCCACCAGGAAGAGGAGAGAGCAGAGGGTGACACCGGTCAGGAACACCGTAGACCCGAAGGAGCCCTTGCTTCTGGGTTGTGTTTTCTGGGCAGCGTCCTGGGGTCCCTGCTCCCCATCGTGGTCCTCCTGCTCCCGCCGCCCAGGAGGGAGGTGAGCGGTTCTGCTCAGGAGGAAACGCTAGCCTCTTCCCTGCACACGCCGCGTGCGCCATCTGGAGCCCAATAGAAGAGCTGCAGCCACAGAGAATGCTGGAAACCGGCTGCGTCTTAAGGCTAAGGAACCAAGGTGAGCTTTGATTTACATGCCAAAGAAAGGAGACTTTCTCTGCTTGCTGGAAAGGAGGGAATTCCTCGAGGGTTTGTGCCAATTGTTGGAGAAAACAATGAGCTCAGCTTTCCCCGGGGGTCCCAAGAAAATGGCTATTATTTCACCTAAAGTAGAAAGGGAGAGAAGGAACCCCCACACTTGGATTTACCCAGACGCTCAGCAGAAGGCAGGAAGATGGAGCTTTCCCATCACTGCCCACCCTTGACCTTCTTCCTGCAGGTGATACTTAAGAACTAAAGCCTACTCGAGACATATGAGAATGACATTCTGTGGTTCAATGCTAGTCTTCAAATGCACGAGAAACCTAAACCTTCACCTCTAAAATAACACAGAAAGCAGAAGCCTGGGTGTGTGCCCTAATCTGTACAGCTTGCCAATTTCTAGGCTATAAATTCTTTCCCCCAGGTGGATGTCAAACTACCCATGGTTTAACAACCAGTTCCCAAGATGCCTCAAAAGTCTCTGGTAAGTCAGCACACTGTGTGGCCACCACACTTGTCTGTCTGACGTACTGGGGTGTCTTGCATGTGGCTGTGATGCTGGAAGCTAAGCCACCAGGATGTCAAATGTCAACAGAGCTCTCCCTGGTAGACATGTTTTAGTGGCGCTTCCAGTTTAAGACAGACTGAGAAGAAGGACCCAGCAAACTATATCTGAAAAACTTGGCTGGTGTCAGTGTCTGGATAGCAGGGAGAAGTTCCTGATACAGTGCTGGATGATGAACCCCTCGCCTGGGAATCCCTCAAACTAGGAGTCGGGTGAGGGGGGCGGGGTGCTGCTTCCTCAAAGGACCATTGCCCTTCACGTTGTCATGGCTGGAGTAAAGCTCTCAAGACCCCACCTTTGCCGAGGTGGCACAATTCGAAATGAGAAGACACCGCTGAAAAGGCCCTTTAACACCTGGAATGTGCAATGTATAAATTATGAGCCCAAGAAGGTTGAAACTTATCCAATATGAAATGAAACACTTACAGATTGATTAACAAATGTCCTAAGAATTTTTTGGCTGAAATAGACTGGTATTGGTCATTTGGAATTAAACAATCACATGGTCTATGTGTTAGTTAGACTAGAGAAACAAATTCATGGATACTCATATGTGAGTAAGAATATTGGACTTTTTTGTCTTGGGGGGCATCACTGCACTCTGGTGGTCGTGGGAGCTACCCAGTGCTGCTCCTGAGAGCCACCGCTGGATTTGAACCACCAAGGCCGCAGTCCCGCACTCAACCACTTATGCCACCAGGGCTCAACCCTAATATTGGACTTTTTATATACTAGAGCAGTTGAATATTGAGAAAACATCCCAACCTAGTCCAGATCAAGTTCATAAGTCCAATATTAGCCCATATGTCCAATACTATATAAATTCCTCTTCAGACTCACACAACACATACAATGATGATGAAAACAGAAGATCACAAGCCAGTGGGTGGAAAATCTTGTGGATCCAGTAACAGTGGAAGCATCTCACTGTCAGGAGTCTCAACGTGGCTCCTCTAGCTCCAGGGCTAGCTCCATGTGTGTTGTCAGCAGAAACACAAAGCAGAGAGTCTGTCTGTATCTAGCCTCCAATGAATTATTTATCTCCGTGGTGCCTCCAAATGAGGTCATCAAGTCAGCTATGACTTGATTGGCAGGCGAGGCTCCACCCCTTCACAAGTTGACAGCAGTTTATGTAACTACCACAATCTACTCTGGAATAGTGTTACCTTTATCCTCAAAAAGAACTTTTTTAAAACCTATCTTGAAAGATAGCACTGTTGGCAATAGGGTAGTACCCCATACGACTACAGGTAAGACCATTCATGCTAGTTAATATTAATTTGAATAAACTCAATAACTTGAGTAAATTATTCAAGTTTATGCACCGGCCACTAATGTGAAAGATGAAGAAATTAAAGCTCAAACAGGCATTGATTGAGATACACTGGTCGTGACTGGTGAATGGAATGTGAAAGTCATAAACAGAGACGAAGGTTCTGTAGTTGGAAAACATGGCCTTAATGATAGAAACAATGCAAGCTCCGCAAGACAGACAACTAGTACATTGCCAATATCTGTTTTCAACAACATAAACGGTAACTGTACACATGGGCCTCTAGGAAAGGGACACACGGGAGTCAAATTCACTGCATTTGTACGGAGTTGGTGGAGAAACTCGATATCCTCTGCCAGAACTAGATGCTGAGCTACCTGTGGAAAGGGCATCAATTGATTATATGCAAATTCAAACTAAAACGGAAGAACATTAAAGCAGGTCTGTTGCAGCTACAATGCAACCTCGAGTATAGCCTACTTGTATTTACAGGCATCTCGAGGTTAGGTTTAACACATGACACACTCAAATCTGGAGGTGGTCCCACAGGGAGCGAGAGGACATCAAGTACATTACACCTGAAGGTTGTTAAAAGATGGAGGGGGGCGGAAATGCAGAGACTACAAGAAATGTGAGAAGAGACACTGAAACTTGCTCTTGAATGAAGAGCAGCTAAAGAGAGAAAGAGAAATGATGAAGTAAAATACTGAGTAGAAAATTCCAAGGATAGGCTCTTCCAAAGATAAGAAAAGTATTAAAATGAAATGTGCAAAGACATAGAATGAGAAAACCAAAAGAGAAAGCATGGTATCAGGTGGAGAGAAAGGAAAGAGAAATTCAAGCCTCGAGTTGAAATATTGAAGGCATCTATGGGAAATGTTGAATGATGCCAGAAGTGTTAAAAGAAGATAGAAGGAATACACAACACCACCATTCCAAAAAGGATCGGTCGCCAAATGATATGCAAGGAGGTAGCATATGATCAAGTACCAGTAACATAAAAGGGGAAAAACCAAGCTTTCCTGAAGGCATTGGTGAGAAACAAGACTCCAGGAATGACCGAATACTGATTGAGATGTTTGAACCAATAGCTACAGTGCTGGAATTCTTACTTGTGTGCACCAAGAAATCTGGAAGATAGTTTACTGGCCGGACGGGAAGATAGCAAATAGATGCCTCTTCCCAAGAAAGGTGATCCAACAGGCTTCACACATTATCCATTATCTTCATTAATATCACACATAAGTAACATTTCGCTGAAGTTAATTTAAATATGGTTGCAGCAGTACATTGACAGGAAGCTGTCAAAATTTCAAGCTAGGCTCATAAGTGGGCGTGGAATGAATGATATTGTTGCTGGTATCAGATGGATCTTCATGGGCAGGAGAAAGATATTCACTTGTATTTTATTTGGCTAGGCAAAAACATTTGTGTGAATCATAAAAAGCTAAAATAACATTTCAAAGATTGGCAATGCCCAAACACCTACTTTTGCTCCTTTGTAGCAACCTGTACATAGATCAAGAAGCAGGCATTCAGAGGCCAAGGGGCCACTGCCTGGTTTAAAATCAGGAAAGATGTGTGTTGGGATTGTTCCATTTCACCCTTCCTACTCAGCTGGTCTGTTGAGCAAAAATCTCATCAACTGAACTACAGGAAGGAGGACCTGGCATTGGGACTGGAGGGAGGCTGTGAGACACAGAGGACACCACCTTGCTTGCTGAAAACAAAGACGACTTGAAGCCCTGCCTACTGAAGTTACAGCCTCCAGTCCGGCAGAGGTAAATCCCCAGAGAGAGCACTGACTGAGTGGTTCCAGGAGGGCAGGGGAAGGGGAGGTTGGGGGAAAGGAGGGCTACGACCAGAAAGTACAAGAAGAAAGAAAATGTTGTAACACAGATTGTGGTTGTGATTGCACAACTATTCTTGATGTGATTGAAGTACTGAAGTGTTTGATATGCGAATCATATGCTAACAAAACTGTTGGAAAAATAATGTGCGAATTTTTTTTTGAACTACAACCTCCAGGATGGAGCAGCATCAAGAAAACAAAAATCCTCACTGCCAGACCAAAAACATCACCCTAAGAAATGTAAAAAAAGATCAAAGTTGTCAAGGACTCCATTTTAACCAGATCTGTAATCAATACTACAGAAGCAACAGTCAAGAAACCAGGTGGCACATTGCATTTGGGCAAATCTACGACAAAAGACTTCTTTAAAGTGTTTTCAAATGTCACTCTGAGCACTAAGGGGCTCCTGACTCAAGCCCGGTCTTGCCAGTCACATCACACACACACAATGCTAGACAATGACTGAGGACTGAAGAGGAAGGAAGGTTGAAGAAGAATTGATGTATTGAATTAGGTGCTGGGGAAGACTACTCAAAGCACCATGGGCTGCCAAGGAGCTCTGATAGTGTAGCAGTTACTCGTTTGGCCGCTGACCACAAGGTCCACGGTTCAAAACCACCAGCTGCTCCATAGAGAAAGATGGGGGCTTCTACTCCAGGAAAGAGTCTCGGTCTAGGAAACTCACAGAAGCAGTCCTACCCTGGCCTGGAGGGTCACTGCGAATCAGCATTGTCTCGATGGCAATGAGTCTTGTTTTTGTTTTTGTTTTTATGGACTGGCAAAAGGACAAACAACCTTGTTTTCGTTGAAGCCGTGTCCTGAAAGAAGGGATGACAAGATCTCGCCTCACTTGGGACCGGTTATCAAGAGAGACTGGTCCCTGGAGAAAAGCAGAGCTGAAATCAAGAGGAAGACTTTAGACAAGACAGGTTGATCAGTAAAGCAGCCGACACAGAGGGACAACAGGTGA
Source organism: Nesogale talazaci (assembly GCA_004026705.1). NCBI lineage: Eukaryota > Metazoa > Chordata > Mammalia > Afrosoricida > Tenrecidae > Nesogale > Nesogale talazaci. The sequence continues at coordinate 67,319 of PVJH01011389.1, forward strand.
TGTGACATTCTGTTGTACCTACAGTCATCGTGAGTCGGAACTGACTGATGACATCTAACAAGAACGGCAAAACAAGAGGCACTGGAGGGGTGGTGGTGGTGGTGAAGGATGTTGAAGATGCACAGACAGACCGACAAGTCTGTCTTGGAAAAGCAACAGCCAGAAGGGAGAGTGCTGTGACTTCATCTCATGTGCTGTGGGCATGTTTCCAAGAGGGGCCAGTCCCTGAAGAAGGACATCGTGCTAGGTAAAGTCGAGGTTCAGTGAAAATGGGGGGAAGCTCCAATGAGATGCACCCATGGGCGCTGCACCCATGGGCTCCAGGAAAGCGGCATGTGTGAGCCTGGCAAGCCTGGGGAGCGTGTTGTTCTCGTGTGTAGGTGTCTGACTCTGAACCCGCTAACAGCAACAGCAAGGCCACCCTGCGGTCCCTGGCCCTGAGCCCTGAGCTTGGGCTCATCCTCTACGGCCTTCCTCTTGGTCCTGCAGAAGCTCGCAGGGGATTCTCTCTGAGGGCCCGTGCGCCTCTAGGGTGTTATAGCAACCTCCTCATGGGTCCCCAGTTAGGGAATGAGGTCGGTTTGATCTGGGCACCAGGAAGATGTAAGGGATTCACTAAAGAATAGGAGTGTTACGAATCACCAATGAATTTTATTACGCACTTCTAAGTTATCCGTTTATGAGTCCGGGTCGAATAATAGCTGAAACGGTGCACATGTACCAAGATACATTGGTGGGAATGGCGCATCCATTTCCTCCAGCCCTCTGGCAGTGCTGTGAGCAGAGACCTGTATTTCCTTGGAGGAAGGACTCTGCGGAGCAGGCTCTTCCCGGGAGCCACCAAGGAGAACGGGCGGCCTCTGCTGGACACAGGCGTTGTGGTTTTCTCCAACTCTGCACAAATGTAAAAAGCTGGCCTGGCGCAGGGGCAGGGAGATGGGGGAGAAGATGGGGCTGCAAGGTGGTGCCTGCCCCAAACACATGGCCGGTCTTAGGTTTTCTCCCGCACTAATAATTTTTACAGTCTTCTCAGCAAAAGGTCCTGTTTTTTGTGTGGCTCAAGAACTCTTTAAGGATGTGTAGAAATGCGCTTCAACTAGGTTTTTAATGTTTAATGATTATTCTCTAGGGAAAAAAATTAAAGAAATGCTTTCCTTCAAAATTCTCACAATAGCTTGACTTCTTTTAGTTCTCTCTCTATATGTGTGTGTATGTATGTATATATATATATATATATATATATCATGAATCAAATGGAGAATTTGCCACGGATCCTTGAAAATCAGAATACATGAAACCGCAATGCCCACGTGTCTGGTGAAGGTTGACATTTGTTAGGCGAAGTCTGCATTTTATCAATTAAAAGATTTTACACTTTTCAGTAGTTTCTACATTTGACGATTTTTTTTTTCCATGAAGAACTTGAAATAAGTTATCTGGCTCTAAAATTTAGCAAGACTGGAAACGAAATCAGTCCCATGTCCCTCGCCTGCTGTTGCCTGATTCTGCCCTTTGCGTGTCTTTCATCGCCTTTTGAAGAGCAAAAACCCACGTGGAGGGCCGCAGGCGCTCTGACGGCGCTCAGGTACGAGGGAGGCTTGCCCGCGACCAGACAGTACTTTCGTCCTTAGCCTTCTTTGCCAAGTTTAAAGCAAAATGTTTTATTTCAAGTTTTCCATAGAAAAACTGGGCGAGGTCTCCTGAAAGTTTCATTTGTTTATTGAAGCTGGTCTAAGACCACCGTTGGAGTTCCTGGGGGGTACTGACGGTGAGCGTGTGGGGGGTACGGACAGTGAGCGTGCGTGGGGGGTACTGACGGTGAGCGTGCGTGGGGGGTATGGACAGT